>WBMW01000733.1:1187386-1202292 GCA_013396635.1 Penelope pileata | reverse complement strand
GCCAGGTGTTATCTGTTTTGTTTTTCTTCTAGGACCAAAACATAGCTTCATACCAGACACTATGAGAGGAGTAACTTCTGTTAGAAGCTAAGATGGGTGATGTTCACGTGATGCATCTTTCTCTTTATCCTTTTCTTGATTCTGTATGGTGAATTTTCTCAGATTTAATCTCATGTATTCCATGTTGAAAGCAGAGGAGACGGGCAACTGTGCATTCCTGGAAGTCCAGGGAAATTTAGTTGCCTAATTTTCATAGGCAACTGTGGGTATCTCAGGATAACACTTAAGAGTTTACAGTTCTAGAATTTTGACCAAGAATGCTTGCAATTTTAGTTAGTTACCTAAGTCTTCTTTTTGCATCTCAGTTCAAGTTCTTGGCTCAGTATTTTAAAATACAATGGTACACACTGACTAAGCATAATGCTGAATCAGGAGCTCAACTTTAGGCAGATACAGACATTCTTTACAGACTGGAATAGTATCAATTGCCTTCAATCTGTTTGACATTCGTTCTTGAGTGTGCTACTGTCTCATATGCAGAAAAAAATATTTCTACAACCAACTTTGTTGAAAGGGTAAATATGTAACTTGAAAAGAAGCCCATATAAGGAATCTTCAAAGTCCACCAAGTATTAATATTAAAAACTGAATTTTTTGGACTAATTCCATGTTTGAAAAACACAAATTATCCTAATTCTTTTACAAATATTTAATTGTCTCTCAGTGATAACATTCACATTCCTGTGTTGAAATGTCTGAATTTGCAAAGACTCCTTTTGCTAGGTTTAAGAATTCATATTCTCTTTTATGCCAGAATCTGTCGATTTGGAAAAGGCATACAAATTGTTTACTGACTCAGTTATAAGTTAGACCAGTAGTGTTCCACATTTTATGATGAACTCTTTCAAGTCAGTAATTTATTTTCTACTGACTCTTTTAAGAAGAAGTTTCTAATACTTATTGATTACTTGTTACGTATAGTAACTTCCTTGAATTGTACTGTGAAGAACAGAAGTATGCAGTGGGAACCAGATTTCACTTTTCCAACTGTCTTTTAAGCATGTGTGTGAGAGAACAGGACCTCTGAATTTGGAAGACCCAGAGGTCTCTAGTAGGTGTTAGAAAAATAATACAAATTAAAATTAATTATGCCCCTTGAGCATATGAGCAAGCATATGTTCAGCATTGAACATATGAGCTGCACATTAGTCAGGAAATGGAAGACTGTATATACATTAAAGACTTCCCTTTTATTTCCATTACTGTTGACTGATTTCGTTTTGGGATAGCTCTACTCTCTTGAATGGAATAACTTGTGATTTCGACTGCCACAGTTTAACATGAATAAATATCACAAATAACATCAAAACAGCCCAGGCCTCTGGCAGCACAAATGGGCACCTTCTCTGTGACAGTGGAGCTGCATCACTATATAGCAGCCTTTAGTGCTGTGACTTTTATTTGCCTATGAAACCCATGTAATTATCTTGCTTGAGAAGCGGGGCATTTCTGTACTTGGTTCCTTTTGTATTTGCTACAGCACAGGTTCAAAAATTTCTAACATCACAGAGCCTTTTCTGAATATAACCTAGTGCTCTGGAAACCATGATCTAAGCAGTGCAGGTTTTATGAAGAAAAGGAACTATTTTCACTTTTCATATATATTTGAAAATACAGATATCCTAAGAAGAAAGTGAGAGGAAGGAAGAGAGATAATGTCTTCCAGATGACAGCTTTCTGGATGGGAACTGAAGTCTAAAGCATGAGAAAATTTTCATTAACATTCAGATTACATGTCATTTTGATTCACACTCCCTAAGCAAGCTAATTTGGGCTGCAGCCAACCTCCTTACAGTGTGATGACAACACAACAAGCTTCACCGCCTCTCTTTCATTGCTAATGATTCCTTGAGTGACAGCCTTGGTCTCTGAGCTCGGCAAGACACTTTACCCTGCAGCGACCTGCAATGTCAGAGCTGCCTCTGTCCTTGGCCCCCGCTGGGCTTTCTTCAGCAAGGACACTCCAACATATCAGGATAATGGCAAAAAAGGGAAGGATCTGCTCAAGACTGTGCTCAGATAACGTATGTCTTCTTTGCATATTTCTGTGGCACAACAGACACAATGTGTCACTTGATGGCCTCTCAATGTCTCCATCATTTCACAATGGACAAAAAGGGACAACAGCAGAAAAATCTTCACCTCGGCACTGGCTTCTTTCTAAAAAATGATAACTGTGATGTGCTTCTCTCACAAATGTTTTCAGCAATGAATGATTTTAAATACTATCAAAGATTTTAGCCAGCAGAGACTTTTTGGGAGCAGTGGAGGCACTTTTAAACACTATACAAACAGTCTAGATTGTTAAGAATTCACTTCAAGCATGGGAAATACTTTACACGCCGGCTCTTATGCATAGATTCTGTAATGTCTGATCTCTTCACCTCTATGGCAGTAGTGTAGGCTGAGGCCTATTCAGCTGTCTCTGTGTGTTTCCAAAAGGATAGTTACAGAATGACAAAATCATAGAATCCTTTGAGGTAGAAGGAACCTTTAAAATTCATTTAGTCCAACTGCCCTGCAATGTACAGAGACATCTACAGCTAGATCAGGTTTCTCCTGGGCCCACTGCTCAAGCCTGTCTAGGTCTGTCTGAATGGCATCCCTTCCTTCTGGCGTATCGACTGCACCACACAGCTTGGTATCATCTGCAAACTTGCTGAGGGTGCACTCGATCCCACTGTCCATGTCGTTGATGAAGATATTGAAGAGTATCAGTCCCAGCACTGACCCCTGAGGAGCACCACTCTACTAATTCTCAAACTCATGTTTATAAAAGGCAGGGAAGATTTTGGAAACCCTAAATCTGATTGCTCATTTCCTTTTTGTGAAAACCTAGGCATCATCTTATCAGGATCTGGGAAAACTAAACACCTCTAGGCTATAAAGAGCTCTGCATAACTGTCACTCAAGGGACTAACTCCTACTGGAGGGCTGCCACAGTACCTTTAAAGTCAATGGAAATGCATAGATTGCTATTGTTGTTTTGATTATACGTATTTAAAAAAAGAAACAAACAAACAAACAAAAGATCTTTGTAACTTCATTGATTTCAGTGGAATAGCACTGTAAATATGAAAAAAATCACCAGACCACAAAATCTCAAGTATAATCTACATTCTTAGGCATGCTATATACTATATGCAATGCTATGGGGACTATGTGCCTGCTTGAACATTTTTCAACTCTGCATTCAAAATTCTAGCTACAAGAGTAGAGATCTGACTAGAGCTCCAGTGTAGAAAGGATAAGACAGAAAAATGTCCACAATCCAGGTGACTGGAAAAGTGAAAAGTATTTGGTTAAATGTCTTCTAGAAGGTCACTTAGGTTGACCTCCCTTTGAGGCACAAATGTGATTTGTGTACCAGTAAACAAAATGGTTCTGAAACCTATTTTATATCCCCAAACTAACTGCTTTACTGTCCATCCTATTTTAGCCTCCAGAATAAGGAGTCATCTCCATTTCTCTTCTAAGAATTGTCCTTGGAACATGCTTAAGCCCCCATGTGTGACAAGGAACTGTCTGAAACGATGTAAGTAGTGCAAAACACTGTCAGGTGCTATTCTAATAATTTAGCTGTGCAGAAGATTGAATTCCAGTGCAGTCATGTACCATAGTACTTTTGAATTTGCTTGTGTATATATGTATATATATTTACATGTGTAAATGTATATATATTTACATGTATGTATATATATTTACATGTATATCTCTCTGAAGGTGAAAATCAATAAGGGAAATAAGAAAGCAACTCTAATTGTGAGGACACAGAGCTTATTTTTGTTGAATGTGGTGTCTGCATAATTTCTCCTAGTTGTTAGGGAGTATGAGCAGTTTTGTGCCTGTGGAAGCATCACAAGATTCTGATGTGCTGTCAAGAACAGGGAGACAAGTATACCATATATTTTCTCTGACTCCTGTTACTGTGAATTTCCCTAATGACATTACTGGTTTTGCAAGCTATAGGTATCTTTAGAAGCAGTGTCTGGTTAAAAAAGCAAGGGCTGAAGTATTATGCAGAACACCCACATGAACTACCTGGGAGGTCCACTGAGAGAGGACACGTATTTAAGTGTAAAAAAAACCCTTGAATGTTGACTTTATTTGTAAACGTGGGTAGGTGAAGGAGTGGAGACTCATCAGATCATGTTTTAGCAGCACAGAGTACAATTATGTTTCAAAGCCTTTGCTTTTCCAAATAAGAGTGCACTGCCATCCTTCTGCTTCTCCTTTTATATCTGATATTAGCAGCAGGATGTTTTGACATCATATCCGTTACTGCAAGCAAAGGTGGAATAGCTCCAGTTTCAACAACCAGAGGCAGAATCAGCACAGAGGACTGCTAAAATTTATGGTCCTTTCCAGCACAAGAAAAGATCTTTGGAGCAGCTGATCATATATTACATTTAATTCATAAAAATCAAGCTGTAAAAATAGTCTGTTAATAGCAAATAAAATATATTGTTATGTGTGTAATTGAAGAAATCCTTTTTATTTGCAGTTAAGGAAGGAAGGCTAGTAAGGAGTAGATTGGTTGATTCCTCCTGTACCTAAGCAAGGTCATGATTTTTCTACATATAATATCCCCTGGGTAATAGTGGCTGTTCGTACTGCATCTGGACCTGCTCCAACCTTTTCTAAGCAGTTTTCTTATTTAGAATTTGGAGTTTAATTTTGCAGCTTCGTTCATTTTCTTTTTTGATGCAAATATGCATAAGCCATTTCTGTGAGCACAAGAATTTTATCATAATAAAAGCACTAGGGTGAATCTCTGATTACAGAGGAACAGAGGAAAAATTTCACTCACTTCATATCAGGATTTAAAGGGTGGATTACTTAAAAATGTATTTATTAAGTCTGACCTACTTTTTAATCTTCAACATTCCAGTTTGGTTTCCTTACAACATGAGGAGCTTCAAGCAGCTTCCGCTTGCTCCTACCAGTTGTTAATCATATTGCTTCAATCAGTACAGAACATGTCTGTACAGACTAAGCATGGTGCTGGGAATTGGCATGCCCCCAATTCAAGTTTTGTGGGTCATGCTGTCTTAGAAGTGTTCAGATTTTCTGCATCTCTGTATTTGCAAGCATTGGGTTACACATGCTTATATTTGCAAGTACACCAAGACCAGCTTTGGGTGATGCTAGTCATCCTCAACCTCTTCTCAAACTGAAAATGTTTACTTTTGTTATCTCAAAGTAGTAGCAGATTTCATAACTTGTACAGAAAATGGTTACAGCATCAATGAAGTGAGTATTAGAATTATTGAGGTAGGAAATTCATACTGGCAATCCTTCACTTCTTATTAAAAGTGAAACAGAAAGAATAACCCAAATTTATAATGTATGACTTGAAAAAAGGAAAACAGTAACCAAGATTAAAGAAAAGCCAGCAACGGATATTTGATGTGATGAAATACCAGAATAAATGGGAGAAAAATAAAAAGAGGAGAGATCACTAATTACTAGTGCAGAGTAAGACTGCAAGGTTGTTAATGAGATTTTTGAATCCTACAGTACTGGTAGCTGCTGCAACACTATTCTCCTCTGCTGGAAAATTGCAATGTAATGGTAGACTTTACTAATAATGAACAGATGGAGAAAACATTTTTTGAGACAAGTCTGAGGTTTTGAAAAAAATACTGCCAAGATGCCTGTGTATTACAAGATCTGAGCTATACTGATATAGCACAAATTTCAAATTCAGATATAAAAAAAAATGTTGTAACCGAATCTTAAAGTCTTAGATAATGCCATATAGTCATATACTCATTCTTCACATGGTAACATAGCATAATTTCACATCCTCACACTACATTGACCCTTAAGCCATGTTAACCACTGTCTATTGGAGAAAAAACATTGTGGCTGTATTTGAGAGAGAATTTCACAACAGTCCTTGAAAACATCATTGGTATCAGAGGAGGTAAAAGTGATCCTTGTCTTATTCCTGAGCTTTGCTGTACATACTAATTGCAAGCCCCCCTTTCTGTATTTTACACATACTCCTTGATGTTTTCATACAATTGGCAAAAACAGATGCTCAGAAGCTCCTAAAAGGATATGCTTATTGTAAGAATTATGGAATTGTTTGAGTTGGAAGAGATGTTTAAAGGTCATCTGGTCCAACTCCACTATAATAAATTGGTACATCTACAGCTAGATCACGTTGTTCAAAGCCCCATCCATCCTGACCTTGAATACCTCCAGGGAGGGGACATCCATCACCTCTCTGGGCAACCTGCTCCAGTGCTTTACCACCTTTACTGTAAAAAACTTTTGCTTATATCCAGTTTAAATCTCCCCTCTTTTAATTTGAAACCATCTCCCCTTCTATCACCATAGAACCCTTCTGTGGTGTGTCTGTCCCCTTCTTTCTTGTAGCACCCCTTCAGATGCTGGGAGGCTGCTATCAGGTCTCCCTGTTGCCTTCTTTTCTCCAGGCTGAACATTCCCAGCTCTCTCAACCTGTCCTCGTAAGGGAGGTGTTCCATCTCTTGGATCATTTTTGTGACCCTCCTCTGGATGCACTCCAACAGGTCCATGTCTCTCCTGCGCTGAGGACTCCACATCTGGACACAGTACTCCAGGTGAGGCCTCACCAGTGCAGAGTAGAGGGGAAGGATCACCTCCCTTGACCTACTGGCTACGCTGCTTTTGATGCAGCCCAGGATATGGTTGGCTTTCTGGGCTGCAAAGGCACATTTCTGGCTCATGCCCAGCTTGCCATCCACCAGTACCCCCAGAGTCCTTTTTGTCAGGGCTGTGCTCTATCCTTTCAACCCCCAGCTTGTACATTGATAGCGGGGGTTGCCACAGCTCAGGTACAAGACCTTGCATTTGGCTTTGTTGAACCTCATGAGGTTCTCCTGGGCCCACTGCTCGAGCCTGTCTAGGTCTGTCCAGATGGCATCCCATCCCTCAGGTGTGCCAACTACACCACACAGCTTGGTATCATCTGCAAACTTGCTGAGGGTGCACTTGATCCCACTGTCCATGTTATTGATGAAGATACTGAAGAGTATCAATCCCAGCACTGACCCCTGAGAAACACCACTCGTCACTGATCTCCATCCAGACATTGTACCATTGATTACCACTCTCTGGTACAGTGTCAGAACCATCAAACAGCCCATCAAACAACCCATCAAACAGCTCACCCATCAAATCCATATCTTTCCAACTTGTAGAGCAGGATGTTATTGGGGACTGTGTCAAAGGCCTTACTGAAGTCCAAGTAGAAAACATCAGTGGCTCTTCCCTTGTCCGTTGACAAGGCAATGCCATCACAGAAGGCCAGGACTTGCCCTTGGTGAAGCCATAGTGGTTGTCCCATATTAGCTTCCTCTCTTCCATGTGCCTTAGCACACCTTCCAGGAGGTCTATGATCTTCCCTGGCACAGAGACATAACTGACAGGTTGGTAGTTCCCTGGTTCATCCTTTTACCCAGGGAAGAGCAAGTGTGATTTGAAAGAAACCTGAACCCAGGTAATTCAAACTTCTCTTAAGGCCTACACAGATGAGTCCTGTCTGAGGAACGTGCTGCATCTCAATTCACTTCTCAGAATTTGTCACTTCAGAAAAGGCCTGTCCTCCTTGAGCAATGGTGCACTTTTGTGCAATGGCTTGGTGCCATGCGAATTACTGGCCCACATGCACAAAAAAAGTACTGACTTCAGATGGTGGTGATTAAATACTCTTAAAGAGCCTTGTGTGTTAAATCAATAGAGTTGAAATATATCAACAAAGCAGGTGAATATTTTTAAACAGTTACATGATATGTGCAAGGTGTACCTATGGATATCCTCTGGAAATGAACTGAGTACTGGATATACTATGTATAATATCCAAAGGTATTGTTTGCACAATACTGCTTTTTACTGCTTGTGATCTTTGGAAGTATAATGTCCCGAAAATATTTTAACATTATTTGGTACTCAAGATGGTATATATGAAAGTATTGAGAAGGCTTTATTAATTTATGTGTTCTTCTTCTTTTTTTTTTTTTTTCTCCTATTTCCAATAGTTATCAGCTAGCTTGGCTGCAGTGCCCTGGATCTTATATGGTGGTGGCTGGGAAGAGTTTGTTCTTAGATTTTCGTTGTATGACTGTCTATATTGTTCACCATGTGAAAGCACTACTAACATTATTTAACAGTTCTCCTGCTGGTGAGTGTTCAGCTACTCATGGATGAGAAACAAGGGTGTTAACTGTTAACCCCATCTACTCCTCTGGTATTGCTCCTGCTTTCTCACTGAATAAAGAATTTGTCTTCATCTATGACTGACTGAACAAGTCAAGAAATGAAATTAAATCTTTCTGCTGCATCAGAAGTAAAATGGTGCTCCCTCTAGATGTAGTTTTAGCTCTAGTCTTATAGCTAAATTTGTTTCCGTAGCAGAAGCTCTACAGTGAAAAATACAGGGTTTAACTATCATGGCAAGACGTAAAGCCTATTATAAGACATATGGCAAAGAGGTTACACGGCAACACATTTAAATAGACTGAGAGTTCATTCTTGTGAAAATACTGTTCACTGGAGATGCACAGTAACAACATATGTAGCCATCACAGCACCTCTCAGCTTGCTTATTCTCACACAGGGTATGTGGCAAAGATGCAATCTGGTCCATAGTAAAAGGCAGTGTATTTGCTGGGGCGCAAATACAGCAGTGTGGTTATGACTGCATGCTTCATTGTTCAAAGAAGAAATGTGTCAACTTTGATTGCAATCATCACACCTACTGTAATGCTTTCAATACTTGAAATAGTTTTTTCTTCTTTTTTTCTAATACGTAGCATGAAAAAGTCAATAAATGAATGATATACATAGTATGATTTGCTCTTTGAGTCACTATATTATAGCTATCAGTGAATTTCAAAACAGACAGATGTAGTGCTGGGGGAAAAAGTGAAAAATAAAAAGCATATGCATTTACTGGCTATGATGCTGAGGTTTTGTGGCAAATAGCAATAAAAATTCTTCATTCTGATTCCATGACTAAAAGTTTATTTCACAAAGATCCTGATGAGTTGGTACGGTTCCTGGGAAAGTGGCTCTGTTGATGTTTCATACATTTTCTCTCATCCAGAGCAATTGCTCCCTCCACGTCAATGAGAATAGCAGGAATAAGAAGGCAACTTAGTTATGTGACAGTGCAATTCATCCAGTATGCAAATAAAAGCAAAGAAAAATACACATCTTCCTATTTTTCCCACAAATTCATAGCTCTTCCTGACACTACATTTTGCTTTATGTGAGAGAACTGTGTTGGAAATTCCATTTTTAATTCTTTCTTGAGCATAAAAATTGGATAGTTAAAGGTTCTGCTCAGCAGAATATGCCTTAGACATCAGGAGTTAGAAACAGCGATGCTGTTCTTTTCACACCCAGGTGGTGCAAGAATCTATCCACAGAAAACCAATGCTCTGCCAAAAGAGAAAGGAGGGGTTCAGGGGAAAGAGCTCCCCTATTGCTTGCTTGGAAGCTCCAGAGGACCTACAGAAACATTCACTTTGGAGGCAAAGCAAGACTGCATCACACAATCCTCCTGAGAGCTAATGTTTGAGCAGTACTGGGGAAGGTCTAAGGAGTTAGCAGCTTGATAGGTCTGCTCTCTAAAAACACTACCATCTCAGAATGCTTATAAAGAGCTAACATGGCATAATCTTGTGTTGCTGTAGTAATATTTGGTTATTTGCTCAAGGCCATGCTGAAAGCCTCACTCGCAGTCAGCTTCAAAACATACTGCTGTAACAGAAATATAAACTAGTTTCCAAGAGATCATTTGCAAATTCAGGAGAATGTCCTGAAGGTTTGGAAAGCTTTCTCTCTAAAGATTTCCTTGTTTTGCTACAGCATGCTAAAGAATGCCAGAGTAGGAGGCTCAGTCTGTAGAATGAATAGAAAAATCTTGCAAGCTTCTAGCAGATTAAAATCTGATTAGTAGTAAATTACTTCAGAAGGAAAATAAACAAACAAAACCCAAGAAAAACAATATAAGGTATTTGTAAACATTTAAGTTCAGTAGCAATAATAACCCAGCAGGAGCTGTGTCTAGTTTCAGCTTCCACTTGCTCTGAATCTGTGTCTAATCAGTGACTAACATTTTTAAGCACTGGGAACATCATTTACAGCACAGCTGCAAAAGAGCTGGCACAAAAAGGCAAACTCAAAAGACAACAGAGTTTATGCTTAATCCTTTGGCTTGCATTTGGATTACTGGATCACTTTACATGAAGCTAGTATTCAGGTCAGAATTTGTTTATGTTAGTAGCAATAAAAAAAAAAAAAAAAAAAAAAAATCTCCTGTGTTTTCAATGATGACTTCTTGCAAACAAGCCACTTTGTGTCTAAAGCAGTGAGGAAAGTGCTGCCAGGTAAGCAGAAAGGTAATTTGCAGCCAGGCAGGTTGCTGTAAGCACAGACTTCCTGAAACAGCATTCTGCTCTTTGCTCCTTGCATGCTGGTTGTGAAGAGCTCTATAGCAAGGAAGCCTGAAATTGCCCTTCTTTTCTGCTAGGGCCTACACCTTAATGCCTTAATTTCTCTTCTGACATAAACTCACAAACTGGTGAGAACTTGCACAGAGAAAGCAAAAATTATGAACAGTACAGGATGTCCTTGATTAACACTTATTTTCAAGCTTTAAATGCTTAAATAAGAGTCAGGTAAAGCACTTTCATAATAATAGCCTTCCACCACGGGTGAAGTTCTCCATGCTGCCATAGGTAAGAAAAGCTCAGTGCTGGAAATAGTTTGTGCTGCGGTCTGAACCAAAGCTGCCCGTTAATTCTGCCACTTTGAAACACAATGCCTTAAATTAGAACTTTTTATTTCTCATTTTGCCTTACATTTTTCATTCCTGTTGGCTAAATGCATCAGTGAGAGAGAGATATCCAAGCATGAGGGTGAGAGAATAGTCTTGGGACTGAGGGCAGTGACATGGCAGTTCCATGCAATCACAATGACTTCTTCAGTCTTTTTCTACCTCTTCCTCAGGATGCTTAGGTTCAATTCCAGAAATTTGGTTCCCAGAAGAATAGAGTGGAATTCATCTCTAATGATCCCTTCCCATTTCTGCTCCTCTCACTGGGCTACATGGCCATATGCCAAAGCTATAACAGCATGGATGCCTGAAGGGCAACCCTAAGGACTCACACAAACAGTACCAGAGCAAAATAAATTTACCCTCACACAACAAATCAATAAATTCAACAGATAATTGAATATCGGTGCAAAAATACACATACAGAGCTTACATGTAGTGATTGAAAACCTCAGTGATGGAGTTTTCAGTGAATGTGCCCGTAATCTCAGATTTCTTTCCCATAGCTCTAACCCTGAGTTCACCAAACCCCGACATATAGATGAAGAGAGATTCTTTCTTGAATTTGTTTGAGAACAGTATGCATATGAGGGACTTACTGTTAAAAAGAGACTGAGAAGCAGAGTTTTCATCTGGGCCAACCAGCTGCCTAGATTCACATTTCTAAGGGAAAATGATCTCTTAAAGTTGCCAACATAAGAAAAAAAATAGAATATCTAGTATTGTTTTAAAGACATATAACAAACGATTAGATAGCTGATGGATCTTTGCTCAAGATGTACCTGAGGTGCTGAAAAAGTTAACCATGTAGAGGAGTGAGAGCACGCCATTTTTCAGTGCTAGCACACAGCTTCCTCAAATGGTAACACATTCGTCATTCCTTCACAAGGGAGCATCCCCAGTGGCCATAAGGAAGCACAATGTGACCACTACTGCAATCCTTTTCTATGACCTGAAAGAAAACTGAATAGTGAGGAAAGATCTATTTGCAGATGCTTTTGTCAAATTGTCATAACTCTTAAACAGAGCTCTGATGTGTGTATGTGCTCACAAATCTTCAAGAAATTGCCTTTTCACTGAGAAAGCTAGTCTCAATTATTCTAATGTCCCTGTCACCCCCCAAGAAAGAAACTGTGGATGAAGTGCCTTTGTAAAAGCACTTTCCCTATAGGTTGACTTTGGTTGATAATTTATTGGTCTGAAAGAGAGTAGAGACAGACAGAAATCAATATATGCATTCCATCAGACATGCTGATACTGTGTGCCACTAAAGAAATTTGGTTCAAAAAACCCAGTATGATCACTAAATGTACAATCTGCCCTGATCCTGCTAAGAGGAAACATATATAAGACATCCTAACATAGAGACTATCAGTTTGAATCAGGCTTATTATTGAATCATGGCTATATGTCATTGAATGGTGGATGGGCCAGGATTTGTCTGTCAGGTGGGCAAAAATCTTCACGCTAAACAAATGTGGGATGATTAGATCTTTTTGTCACTGAGTAACTCATAAAGCTTTATATTCCTGCTAGGATTTTTTTGACGTTAACATTTTCAGTCTGGACTTTTATAACATGGGCCATTCTTTCTCTCTGTATAAATCTCCAGTGCTTCCTTATGCATTTAATCCTTGGTTGCTGCATCTTACAGGAACGTCAAGTGCAAATTCACATCCACAAGCTCAAGACTAATGGAAGATGAAAAAGACAGAAAAGGGAAGAAATAAAACATCACAAAATGTCATTCTTTCATTAGATCATATCTATTACTTTATCAAACAAATGAGCAAGAATGAAAATCACCACTTGTTTTGCTGGGTATTGGGTCAGCCAGGTAACAATTATTTACAAAAAGATTCAAATGTACATATGAATTCTGTAGCCTTATGCTAGTCCGCTGAATTTCTTAGAGAGTCAAATGCTAACCATTGTCATAATGTAGTTTTTAAAAATATTTTAGAATCTGACAGATTTTCTCAGGGATCGGTACTGGGACCAGTGCTGTTCAACATCTTTGTCGGTGACATGGACAGTGGGATCGAGTGCACCCTCAGCAAGTTTGCAGATGATGCCAAGCTGTGTGGTGCAGTCGACACGCCAGAGGGAAGGGATGCCATCCAGAGGGACCTGGACAGGCTTGAGAGGTGGGCCCATGCCAACCTCATGAAGTTCAGCAAAGCCAAGTGCAAGGTCCTGCACCTGGGTCGGAGCAATCCCAAGTACACATATAGGCTGGGTGGAGAATGGCTTGAGAGTAGCCCTGAGGAGAGGGACTTGGGGGTGTGTGTTGACGAGAAACTCAACATGAGCCGGCAGTGTGCGCTTGCAGCCCAGAAGGCCAACCGCATCCTGGGCTGCATCAAGAGAAGCGTGGCCAGCAGGTCGAGGGAGGTGATTCTGCCCCTCTACTCTGCTCTCGTGAGACCTCACCTGGAGTATTGTGTCCAGTTCTGGGGCCCCCAACACAAGAAGGATGTGGAGCTGTTGGAGCGGGTCCAGAGGAGGGCCACGAGGATGATCAGAGGGCTGGAGCACCTCCCCTACGAGGACAGGCTGAGAGAGTTGGGACTCTTCAGCCTGGAGAAGAGAAGGCTGCGGGGGGACCTGATAGCAGCCTTCCAGTACCTGAAGGAGGCCTACAGGAAAGCGGGGGAGGGACTTTTTACAAGGATAGATAATGACAGAACAAGGGGTAATGGTTATAAACTGGAAGAGGGTAGATTTAGACTGGATATAAGGAAGAAATTCTTCACTGTGAGGGTGGTGAGACACTGGAACAGGTTGCCCAGAGAAGTCGTTGATGCCGCCTCCCTGGAAGTATTCAAAGCCAGGCTGGATGGGGCTTTGGGCAACCTGGTCTAGTGGGAGGTGTCCTTGCCCATGGCAGGGGGGTTGGAACAAGATGATCTCTAAGGTCCCTTCCAACCTGAACCATTCTATGATTCTATGATTCTGTACTTGTGAAATCTTAAAACCATGTTATAATCAGGGAAATTTGTCCAAGTTATACAAAGGAAGGATCAATAAAATTAAAATTGAACAGGTAAAAAACAATCAATCAAACAAACAGAAACCTCAGAAGCATTTACAGTATCCTTTGTTTTCTTCTTAAAATGTTGTGACTACTTAAAATAAGTTATAGATTTGTCCAGAAAAATTCTAAAACATCTGCTCATGTACTTTACTAATTATTTAAATACATTTCACATTTTTTAAATTACTTCCACTCATGAATATGCAAAGTACAGCTGGATATGGTGTTAGAGGCTGAAAACAAGTAGATTGATATATAGCTAAACACTGAAATAAAATTTTGCTTCCCAGGAATATATTAAACTTATGATGTTTACTCAAACCTTTTATATTATTATACTAGTACAGAGTACATTACTAGACATTTTCTTATCTTAGACATACAGCTCCAACCTAAAACGCTTAAAATATAAAGAAGAATCAGTGACATGTGACATAGAAACATCCCATCCAGTAGCAAAACCTGATGGAAGGCTGCTGCAAAGACCATAACAGCAGAATGTAAGAAAAAATACAAAATGTTTCCTTTTTCATCATCCTATATATGGGATCAGTGGACTGAGGATAGAGCTGGTTGATGTGGTTTCTGAGCTGCTCTCCATCATATTTGAGAAGTCATGGCTGTCGGACGAAGTCCCGGGTGATTGGAAAAAGGGAAACATCACTCCCATTTACAAGAAAGGGAGGAAGGATGACCCAGGGAACTACAGGTCAGTCAGCCTCATCCCTGTGCCTGGGAAGATCATGGAACAGATGCTCCTAGAAGACATGCTAAGGCACGTGAGGGATGAGCGGGTGATCCGTGACAGCCAGCACGGCTTCACCAAGGGAAGGTCGTGCCTGACCAATCTGGTGGCCTTCTGTGATGGAGTGATGGCATCGGTGAACAAAAGGAAGGCAGCTGATGTCATCTACCTGCCCTTGTGCAAGGCCTTTGACGTGGTCCCCCACCACATCCCTATCTCTAAATTGGAGA
>WBMW01000733.1:1155980-1186620 GCA_013396635.1 Penelope pileata | reverse complement strand
AGGCTGAAAACAAGTAGATTGATATATAGCTAAACACTGAAATAAAATTTTGCTTCCCAGGAATATATTAAACTTATGATGTTTACTCAAACCTTTTATATTATTATACTAGTACAGAGTACATTACTAGACATTTTCTTATCTTAGACATACAGCTCCAACCTAAAACGCTTAAAATATAAAGAAGAATCAGTGACATGTGACATAGAAACATCCCATCCAGTAGCAAAACCTGATGGAAGGCTGCTGCAAAGACCATAACAGCAGAATGTAAGAAAAAATACAAAATGTTTCCTTTTTCATCATCCTATATATGGGATCAGTGGACTGAGGATAGAGCTGGTTGATGTGGTTTCTGAGCTGCTCTCCATCATATTTGAGAAGTCATGGCTGTCGGACGAAGTCCCGGGTGATTGGAAAAAGGGAAACATCACTCCCATTTACAAGAAAGGGAGGAAGGATGACCCAGGGAACTACAGGTCAGTCAGCCTCATCCCTGTGCCTGGGAAGATCATGGAACAGATGCTCCTAGAAGACATGCTAAGGCACGTGAGGGATGAGCGGGTGATCCGTGACAGCCAGCACGGCTTCACCAAGGGAAGGTCGTGCCTGACCAATCTGGTGGCCTTCTGTGATGGAGTGATGGCATCGGTGAACAAAAGGAAGGCAGCTGATGTCATCTACCTGGACTTGTGCAAGGCCTTTGACGTGGTCCCCCACCACATCCCTATCTCTAAATTGGAGAAATACGGATTTGAGGGGTGGATTATTTGGTGGATAAGAAATTGTTTGGAAAGCCGTAGACAGAGGATTGTGGTGAGAAAGCCGTAGACAGAGGATTGTGGTGAATGGCGGTATGTCCAGGTGGAGTCCGGTAACGAGCAGTGCTCCCCAGGGCTCTGTCTTGGGACCGGTTCTCTTCAATATCTTCATCAATGACACCAATGATGGGATTGAGTGCACACTCAGCAAATTTGCCACTGACAGCAGGCTGAGTGGTGCAGTTAACACGTTAGAAGGAAGGGATGCCATCCAGAGGGGCCTTGATAAACTCAAATGCTGGGCCCGTCTGAACCTAACAAAGCTCAACACAGCGAAGTGCAAGCTCTTGCACTTGGGTCAAAGTAGTGTGCTCTTGCAGCTCGGAAGGCCGATGGTATCCTGAGCTCCATAAGGAGAGGGGTAGCCAGCAGGGACAGGGAAGTGATTGTCCCTCTCTACTCTGCCCTCATGAGGCCCCATCTGGAGTATTGTGTCCAGGTCTGGGGCCCCCAATACAGGAGAGACGTGGAGCTGTTGGAGAGGGTTCGGAGGAGAGCCACGAAGATGATCAGAGGGCTGGAGCACCTCCCCTGTGAGGTCAGATTGAGGGAACTGGATTTGATCAGCATGGAGAAGGGAAGGGATTGGCCCCTTCCAAGATGAATTATCCTCTGTGTTTCTGCTTCTAGGATCTGCCACTTCTTTCAGCATTGCCAAAATATATGCCACTGCATTTTGCATAATATTTCCTTTATGCAATTTGGTCCCTGAAGTAAGAAACAAAATCTAGGTTTCCCCTGGTCCCCTGGGGCTACTCTGTATTCTTCAGGGAGTGAGACAGTTTTCTAAATGGCATATTATGAAAATTATGTAATTAAAGTCTGTGACTTAATCCAGAATTTCACATCAATTTGCAAAAGAAATCATGATTCTTGATATCCTAGCTTCATCCTGCATAACTCTGTCATTTTAAAATTGCTATTTTATGTCATCTTCTTGTGTTCAACTTCTATGCTGGTGAAACAGGAAAGCTTAAGACCAGATAGTATGGAATACCAGCAGTGAATTGTGATTTGCAAGAGGCCAACAGCTTTCTCGCACAAAGCTTTGTCACTGGATCTAGTTAGAAGGGTAGTTTCACTGACAGCCACTAGGAGGGGATGACAGATCTTACCACAGGGTTTTACAGGGCTCTGCTGCTAGCAGAGAAAAAATAACACTTGGAATAGTATTAAGTCTCACATTTGCCAAATGCTGAATCTGTATGTCAAAAACATGGTAGCATTAAGTTATTGAGAATATGATTTTTACAGTCTAAGAGGATTTTTAATGCTGTGTTTTTCTAACTTCAATTTTGGAAATAGTGAGCTGATTTTTGTTGAAAATTTTCAGTAATACTGTTTTTGAGGCTCCATGGGAAATCTTACTCTGAATACTCCAGGCACAAAAGGTAGGAGCCAAATCCTAGGACTGTAGAACAGAAATCGTGAATAGTGTAATACTGACTCAACCTTCAGTGGTTACTTAATAGTTAAACACATGATATGCCAGAAGATGGCATTCAATAGCACCCAATACTGTTTCAGAGCTTTGTACTGCATGAACACTGTAGACAACTTCTCTTCTGTGGGTTTTACATCTTCTTGTAAATTTCAATTGTTAATTACATTTTTTCTTTTAACTTACACTCTTGGCTTATACTGGTTTAGAGTTTTGTTATGTTGGGTGTTTTACAATCCAAAAAGTAGGCGTTAGGTGAAAGAAAGTAGGAGTAAGAGGGAGCAGAAGGAGTAACAATAAAACATGAACATTTATTTTACAGACTGTCTCACCAGAGTGATATACAGTCTCAGAAGGTGAACTTTAGTCCTAATTAGGGCATTGTCAGTGGAATCATTATTGTCCTAATCAGGAACTGTGGTAGACAGGTGGTTTGTAAGACATGTTGTAGAGGATACACAATGCATGATAAAGTCACTAGAGACCAGACACTGTACTGATGATCATCCTAGCACTCTTTCCAATGCTGCTCCTTGCATTGAAATTTGGGGCTTATCCCTTTGATAAATATGCTCAAAAATGTATCTCTGTGACCTTTAAATATCTGCATGGGCATACAACATATTTCCCTTTGATGACAGGATAGCATAAAGAGCTTTACAAAAAGATTGTTATTTTTGTCACCTGCAGAATACTAATGCAAACATTTATGTTGTTCTGATGGCTGTTAAGTGGTGAGGGGTTTATGCGCTGACCATTTGGATCCAGTTTTACAAGCTGCTATGTGCCTGTATTTCATTTTAGACAGAATTTAGCTACCTTAAAGTAATGGAGGGTGGGGGGGAGGGGGAGGAGGGGAGGTGTGGATGGACACATTAAAATTCTTCCAATGTCCAAAGCAGTCATATTTTTCAGCACATGGCTTCTGTAAGCAGAACTGTCTAAGCCTGAGTGAGACATGATGTGGGGGGAGGCAAGACTGAATATTTGCTTTCTACTTAAGGCTGTTTGACATTTTCCAAGTAGATCTCCTTAAAGCTAAGTTCACCAATAGCCTAATCTACTCAGAACTTGCTTAACATACATTAATAATGATAATTTCAACAATTACTGTGGTGATAAAATTCAGCCAGTAATACGTGCCATGGAGACTGGATTCATGTCCTTTTTCATCCAAAGTACGATTACACTACAGCTACTGTTGTCCTGCATAGTGCTCACATTACTGAATCACAGGTGGCACTGGTGATAAGTAACTTCTTGTTGCTTCTGGTAAAGTTGTGGGATTATTGCAGCAAATTGTATAATATTTATTTGACAGGAAACAGAGTATGTAAACAAGAGAAAATGCAGCTTTGTAGGCTGCTAGTACAAAGTTGAGGAGTCCTAGATTCCCAGGGATGCTTCTAGTCAACCTTTACAGAATGCTCCTCACAATGAGGAAATTACCTAGCTAAAAAATTTTCGTAGGAAACGCTATTTGTGCATCTCTACAGCTTTCTTTAGTCTTCTTTCTCGGTGCATTTTGTTTCTTCTTGCTGTCTTTTCTTTTTTCTCTGTATCAGAAACTTATTTGTATTAGTTTTAGTGATTGCAGATCTAGTAATAGATCTCTCTACCTCTGTCAGCAAATGAAAATACCACTAATTCCGTTCTAACATGGGTACTGTGTGGTCATTCTTCTTTGTTACTCATGTTTATCTTTTCCCACTATGATGCTGATACTGTGTTGCATTAAGAAACAGGGAAGGTGCACAAAGCAGAACAGGTCTGCAACACAATGAACATTTCTCATCTCTCCCACTGTGTAAGGGTAGAAGGTATAGGAGCTTGTTAGGTAGGCAGCAGTTAGTTCAGAAAGGTTGTGGCTTTGGAAGCACATGCCTCACAGACATTAGCCTTGAGACTTTCTCAAGGTTCATTAGATTAGGACATTACAGATGTTTGCACATCTGTTTTAAAGTGGCAAAACATGTCAAATAAGTATTTCCAATGGGTTAACTGACTGTGACTGAGAACATGGTTGCATAGGAGCTTTTGGAGGTTATGATCTGAATAAGAAACAATGAACTGAAGGAAGGTTCTTTAACTCATCAGAATGTTGGGCCAGCTGGCCCAAATGAAATGATTTCTGAAAATATTTCATGCCCTCTTCTGTTCAGTATATACATTTAGTTTCCTATTTCTCCATGATACAGTAATAAAACTGCTGCTTGGCCGTCTGTCTTGATGAGAAATCATTAAATTGCCTAGTACAACATTCCACTAACACAGAGGAAACCTTAGGTAACATAAATACAGTATAATCAGCTTTTGATACTTGATCTGGCTCACATTCATCAAAGATGATGTGGAGAGAGTGTGGTTTTGCAGACAGATGTGCCCAAGCTGATGGAATCATTTTATGAACAATTCTTCTGAGATAAATAACGCCAAGGACTGAGTGAGAAAGTGTATGCTGTTGTAATTGTGGAAAGCAGGCAAGGAACTGGGAGCCATTTTTCCAATTAATTCTGTGAGATTTGTGCTAATAGTAGCTTGGTGCTGAGAAATATGAGGTAGAAGTAGGTCAATATTGTTTTCCTGAGACTGATATAACCAAGGGAATTAATGGAGATATGCCTAGAAGACAGGGTCCAGGCCTATCATCCTGACACAAGTTGTTACATAGAGATGGATTCAAAAAAGTGATAAGGAGTATCTGGCATTCAGAAAACTTTATTTTACTGTGGTAGACTGAGAAAATCTAGTCTGTTCAATTCATCCTCCACACGTTTGCAAAATAAATTATTAACAGTTTACAAGTGCTTTCTCTACTATTGGAAATCTTATCTCTTCTTGCCATAGAAGTGTTCAACTCAGGAAATCGAAAGTGTGTCTAATAAAAGAAAACACTTCTGACACAGGACATCTTTTCAAAAGAGGAAAGCCATAGGGCCAAATCTAACATCTAGTTGTCTGTAGAAACAATTCAAAATGGAGTAGCTTCCCGTTGTTAACACTGGGAAAGATATGCTTTTCAACCAAGATTGACTATCCGTTGAGATTTCTTCACGCTGCATTCTAAGTTAGACAGAAACAATTCAGAGTTGCTAGATCTAATCTTAGATTATTAAAGAATCACATTTTAATCCTAATGTTGCAAGTACATATGTGATAAATATTTATTATTTGAATTTACTTGCTGAAGTTGGCAAAAGACCACTACCTGTCACTTCCTGCCAGTCACCCCCGGACAGTCACGTGCCTTCCTCCGTGCATCATTCAGGTATTCTTATCAAGCAGAGAGCCTGTACCCTCTGAGGAGTAAAATTTAAGTCGTGTTACCTCCAGAGTCAATGGTCAGATGGAGCTGAACGTGGAAGCTGACAGCCTCACCTACTATGATTGCAAGACAGTTGTTATTTACATGCACCTCATTTCTGTGTGGTGAAAAATCTGACATGTGGTTATGAAGGTCTTCCAGTGGCTCAGTTGCTAAGAGATAGGAGGGTTTGCTTTCATGCAGATAATAAACAGCTGTTTACACAGCATGTTTGCACATGCTGTAATAAGATCACTTTGCTTATTTTTTTTCCTACAAGTTGCACTGTGTTAACATCTGTCAAACAACAAATAGTAACACCTGATATGCATGAATATTAATGAAGATGTTATTTTTATCACAGAGAGGACATGAAAGTCAATCTCATGCAAACCCTTATAGTTTAATTTCCATTCTTATTTGATAATGTTTACTTATTCCTCACATGATTTCTTTATCTATATGTACTTTTGAGAAATTCCATTCCTTACAATTGGAAGCAGAGAGTTGAAGTGACTTAAGCGGTTTCATGATTTCTCAAGGCTTAAAGCCACAAAATGACCATCCTGTCTTACCTGGCATAACATCATAGAATTTCATTATGTATTTCATGGACTTATTTGTATCTTTTGACTGATCTAGAGCACACCGTTTGAGAAAGGTACAGCCGATCTGGTATTAAATGTCTCAAGTGAGAAGGAAAACATTGCATCCGTAACAAGTTGTTCCAGTACTTAATCACTCTTGAAGTTTAAAAATTGTAATTTAAATCTAGATTTACATTTGCAAAGGTTGAAGACTCCTGCTTTCACAGAAAAAAAGTTTGAAATTAAATGAAACTTGATTGGAGCCAAGTATCTTGGTTGTGCTGAGAGTAACAGGTAAGTGGCATGTGGTGTGCAGCTGGACTTACATCATAACATCTCTGTACAGATTTTTGGAACTGTTAGGGAAGTTTCAGAATTACAGGTAGAGGAGCTCTCATCTACAAATCTGCCTGGAGTCCTATGCAGCTATACATACCCTGTGTATAGTAGGTCACTGCAATCCTTTCTGGCTATCTTATCCAAATGCTTTACCATCTATGCCAATTCAGCAGTATTATTCCTCATGGACACTGGCTATCTGCCTCTGGCCAATATTTATTTGTTGCATGTCAAGTAGAAACACGCACTGATTGCATTAGCCCTTGCCTATTTGGAACTTTACATGAGCAGTTTAACAATACTCCTGCTTCAGTGGCTTTGATATAAAAGCCTGATTCTGTAATTCTCCGCTGTTACTATAGCCTAATAATGGATACGAAAAACAGCAGCAGAAGTATGCTTTATTGAAAATAACTAAGTCATTTTAAATTGTACACAGTAAAATTGTAAAATTATCTTACTTTTATGTAATATTTATGGTTTGCTAGAGTTGACAGACATAAAGCAAGAAAAATAACTGCTCTTCCCAGTTTTCTTATGAAAGCTCCAATTTTTATTATTATAGTGTCTTTGTACTTTTGTTTTTAGAGCAACATAAACTATTCATAGGATGCCTTTTTTTTCCCAAACTCTGCTTAACTGCAATTCATGAATAAAATAAAGAACAGTTGAAATTTACCATGAACTTTTTAAAAATGAAAAAAGACTGAAATAATTATTTTTAAATCGTTTCAATCTATGTATATATTATCCAGAAAATACCAATTTTTTTGTTAGTATCTTGTCTTTTCTCACTCTCATCATTTGGTTTTCCGACAAAGACCAGACCAAAGAAATATGGACAGTTTTAGTATCATTAAAACCATTTTCCCCAATACATCCATTAACTATATACTTTTTAACTTTGAAATAAATATTTCTGCTCATTTTGGTCTTATTAATTCCAGGACATCTAGACTTGGAATTAAGCCTTTCTAGATCCGTAATACAGGGAAATATCAAGGCAACATTTTCTGATTAATTCTAGTGGGTATTTCCATCTGCCAGACTTCTTTGATTCTCAGCCATCTTCAAAAGTTAAATATATCTTCTATTTGAACAGACTTATCAGAAATATATATAGTTTAGATTCTTTTTTATAACTGTATGTCAATATAAGTCTCATACATTGCTTCAGGTCATTTTACATATCACTATGCAACAATTCATAAGTGTGGTGAAAAATTTATTAGACGGGGCTAGAGGTATGTCTACACTTGAAAGTCTGAATTCATTTCTGGATTATGATAGGGTGAGAATTTCAAGTGTGATAGCTATTTCTGTCCATGTGCTGACAAGTGAAGGTATGAAGGGGCTGGATATTTGGCTGGATATTTGTATTTCCTTGCAAAGCTTTTATAATAACAATATGGTGGTGCATAAAGTTCTAGCACAGAATAGCTACAACTTGCAGCAGTACCAAGATTATTTTTGTCTCCTTTATTCAAACAATTTTAGCTTATAGCTATAGGAAGTGATATGACTGTCAAGATGTTGCAAGATAGATATATGTTTCTACAACACATTCGACAAATGACTTTGTCCTGAAACAGAGACAAGGAATTACCTATTATCAAGAGGTATCAGAATTATTTGTCTATTGTGGGATAAATCATAAATCAGTGTCTTAAGAAACAAAGAAATTTTGTGTGAAGGAAGGGGAGATTCTTTTCCTTTTTTTTTTCTTTTTCTTTTTTTCTTTTTGGCAAAGGAGGCAGCAAACAGATGACGTTTTTGAATTTAATGTTGTATACAACAGTAATATATTATGATGATGCAGCTTTATCCTCCTTCTCAGGGCAAAACTGGACCTTATGGTGTTAAAAACCTCTTATTTGTAGGCTCTACATAAAAGATGATGGATACCTACAGCAGACTCACATAAGTACTACTTTAACAGTTCATCTGTTACTGTTTATGAGGGTTTCTTTTTTAGCAGGTCTCTGAAAGCATACTTCAGCATTTAACAGCTTTTGACCTTTCCTCTTTTCACTTCTCTGGATGCCTCTGGTAACATTAAAAAACATATATTTCCAATTATCTTGAATTATCTGCCGTCTTGAAACAGGGGAGCAATTTGGGCTAATCAAAGGAAAATGAATGGCTTTCAGGAAGAATTTTGAGAGCACACCATGTTGAGTTCAAATTCAGAGTCTGATTCTAGCTGCAGCAGAGTTCAGCAAGAGCTTGGGCAGCTCAGTGGTGCCCTGCAGCTGTGAGTTATCAGCTCTGGAATTAATAGGAAAATCCACTGCTAATGCCAGATGGCAGTGGCATACCCTCCACTCTGAGCTTGCCTGGTGATGTGAGGAGGGAAAACACCTCTTGCAAGGGGAGAGAGTGGATTCTGAGAGGAGCTGAGCACCCACAAGCACCCAAGTGCAAAATCTTTACTCCATAGGTGCAGTCTCCAGACTTCCCATGAGCTCAGAGAAATGCAGAATGCACTACAGGAGACCCTGCCTGCTAGACAGTCAAGATGCTGCTGATTGCAGGCACACATTGCAATTGTTGAAGATGGTGCCCAAGGAGATAACAACTTCATAGTGCAGTGGCAGTGATAGTACGAGCAACCAAGCATGTTTTCGCTTAGTTTGTCTAGCTCCAGGCTTCAAGAATTTGCCTCAGGGATAATGCAGACTCAATTTTGATACTGGTGCAGCAGTTACCAATCTAAAGACTCTTGAAAATTGCAGCAGGTTTCCAAAAATTATCGTTAAAACTACCACATTTTCTCGAATACTGTTGCTTCCATATAGTTTAGTGTTACTGCTGGCTGCTTGTGAAATTTTTGAAAAAATATATTCAATTCTTAATGAATGCTTTCTAATCTCTGACTCTCAGCTGTAGTCAGGCTGTGCACTTGAAGCAGACATTGCATTGCAGGTAGTTTTAATGTGCCTTCATTAAAGGTTTATTTGTCTGCTGCATGCATGAAAATAGTTCTTCAGAAAATATCGTGACTGGATAATTGGCAAAATACTGGCTTTGGCTATGCAAACTGCCCTGAGTAAAGAGTAAGCAAGGAAACAAAAAAAAAGCCTTTTCTAGTTTCCTAAGAAATAAAGAACAATAAACTAGCATAATCTTTTCACTGATTTCAGTGAAAAGGAAAGTTAACAGCAGTTAGCAGAGCCTTCCTTCTCCTGTGATACCATCTAATGAGAATGAAGACTGGATCAATTTGCTCTCTATTACCAGGGTAAGACTAGGCAGTGACTTGGCAGACTACCTGCTGCTTTCCTTTCTCTATCTTGGTGCTAAAATGAATGTTACAAGTCAGAATTGATTTTCCCACTAGTAATATAACTTCGTAATAAGGAGACAAATAGTCTAGTTTTAATAAAAAGCAATGACACATCTCAAAAATTATGTATTAAGACCTTACACTGTTTAAATGTCCCTTTTTTGGTGTTACATGTCAACTTTCATTGTGTTGCTCTTCTCTTTCTCTAAATTGACTAAAATTAGTTTAGCCCATACTGTATAATAAATTTCAAAATAATCACGTTTTGCTGCAGCATTTAGTGCTAAGTACTTTTCTGCACAGTGAAGGCTCTGTTTTTGTAAAAACCATGTCCCTAGCCACCTGGCAGCCCATTCTTAATTCATGTGCATTTAGTTACAGCTGGCACAAAAAGTAGAGTTTTCCAAGGACACTCTGCAGATTTGCCCAGTGGAAATTATAACCTCTATAAAATTGTTTCATGATCAAATTTTGTTTTCTCAGGCCTGTTTTGTCAGATCATGGCCTTGAGTAGAAGTAGTGGAGCCAGTGAGCTGTTAGGATGACATGTCTAACTAGAACTGCACTGAAGGTAACCAAACAACTTTAAGCAGGACAGACATTTCCATCTGTTGATTCCATTTCGGAGTCAACACTTTGGACATTCAGTGATTCTCACAGAAACACACTGCCCTCTCTAAACTCTTGATTTTAAATTTCTGAACAATGTATTTATTTATTTTACAATTGCTGAATTTTTAATGATGTTTTAAGTCATCTGAAATTATCACTTGTCTGACAGATACATCCAGAGACCACGACCCTTAAGGGTGTGCCAGAAAGTTAGGTAGGTGCTAAAGCAGTACATTATATTGACCTCCAAATAAAGTAGCATATATAATGTGGTGAAAAAATAATGACCACTGCTTTAAAAATAAAAATACCTTATGGACACAAAGCATGTCTTTGCTATATGTAATAATATATTTCTTCAGTATTACTACTGCAGTAATACCTGCCTGGCCACCCAAGAAGTGAAACTTGCCTACGAAGGTGCTACGATTTGTACAGACCAGACTGTGAGGATGAAGGCAGCAGGAGGAAGAGAATGTAGGTCTTCAGAACTCCAGGTAAGCATCCAAGAAATTCAGTTATAACAGATTTTCCATGGATCCTCTGAGAAGTAAGATATTATGCAATGCGAATGATGACACAGCAATGCGGTCCTCACTAATTATCTAAAGATATTTACAAAATTATGTCACAAGTATCTTCTTGCAATGATCTGTTTCAAAGTGGTTGATATTTTAAAGTTTAGAATACTTGGATTGCTTTGTATGTTAAAGATACAATTTGTGATCAAATCCATGTGGGTATACAGCCTGATAATACAGATGTAGGATTCTTCAATCAGAAAGTTCTCAGATTGTACAAATCCATCAGATTGCTCGGTCTAAGGTGCTGGTTTGTTCATGCTGATATTCTGAGGAAAATCTTCAACGAACAGCTGAAGCAGAATTTGACCACACTAATGATTTGCAGTCAATTTGCAGAGGAGTGTGAATTTCTGTTGCTCACTTGAAACAAGGCACAAGTTAAAAAGCATACATCTGGACTATAGGTTGTGAAAGAGGCTACATTTCCAAAGAGAGGGATGCAAGGAAGTTTTTAATGCTTCAAAAATCAAAAAATCAAATCAAATCAAATTAAAAGAATTAGTAGGAATTACGTAGGTTTCTGTGTTCATGCTACAGTATTGTAGTAGCCACAAAAGAAATAGTGATGGTAACTGTATATCATAGAAAATTAGAGTGAAAATTTGTAAGGGATTGTATTTACAAAAATGGAACTATTTGAAATTGTAAGAACTACCTGAAGTTTGCAGATGAGTGGAGAAAAGCAGGATTTCCTGTAAAAGCCTGCAAAGGCATTGTTCTGACACTTCCCCCGTGCAGGGAGTAACCTAAAAAACACATTATGCCATAGTGATTTGCTTTGTGCTTCAGTATAATGAACTTCAACCCCCCAAATTAATAAGCAATAAACATTCCAAGTAATATTTCAAATGGAAATTAGAATACATTTTCGGTTGGGGGTTGGATTTTTCTGTCATTAGTTTGACAAGGCAAATTGAATGAACGTATTACATTACAAAAACAGCTTTCAATTGGTGTAATGAACACTCAATTGCTGAGATCTTATTTTTTACATCCACTAGTTCTTATACAGCATTTTAAAAACTATCTCCATATCATTTTTTCCATTCACTTGTATATATATAAACCAGAAATAATACAGATGAAATCAATAAAGCAGCAATTCTTTAAAACCAGAATAGAAGACAGAGGAATTGTTATAGAGTCTCTTTCTCATCCATCTTCTAATGAAGTAAAACCACTGTAAAGCTATTGGCTTAACTGGAAATCTATGTTATTTGCATTAATATAAATAGAGAGCAGACAATTTGTTTTTATTTTCAATAGCCATGATAACTGAGGCCATATGTCCTACGATAGGAAACATATGCTCTCTATAACTCCTGTCCATACAGAATTGGCATATAAAAATTGCAGATTACGGTTCCAGTAGAAGTTAATTGCCTTCCACTTTCTCTGTTGAGAAGGTTGTGTTGATTTAATGTAATAAAAGATTCAGTTCAACATTTTACTAGTTACAAAACATTGTCAGATTAATTTCAAAATTTTGAAAGGAAATAAAATTTAAAACAAACGGAAATAAAATATGATGTTGCCTCTTCATCAAAACAAAAGACTTGACTAGTACAGCCCTAGGGCTGTGATTCACTGTAAAGCTCCTAAATTTAGGAAGTAACACATACACCAGATATTTAAGCTTTCGTTGTAGTTACTGGAGAACTAGTCAACACGGTCAGTGGGTCCTAAAGTGTGTGGTTCAGCTGACCACACACAAGATATCTATTTTATGGTGAGCAGAATTCCTTTTCCAAGCTGTGCTACATCTGCACTGAGAAATTTAGGTGCCTATGTCTGGAGCTAAATCCCATCCTAGATGACTTCATGTTTGATATTCTGAAACAAGCGTCCAGTAGTATCACCAGAGATCTTTCCAGAGACAGTCTATGTGAAATGGTGAGGAGGCATAAGCATCATTGCCTCTTTGAGAAGGCCATTGGAATAGGTAGCAAGAGCTTGGAATGCATGGACTTTTTTCTTCCTTTTCCCCAGATCACTGTTTCTTAGCTGTTCACCCTTACCTTCTAAACCAATTCCCTTAAAGGGAATGAAGTGGAGAATCTACAGAGGGCAAAAAAAACAGGAAGGAAGAGCATTTTAAAAACATTCCATGATAAAGCAAATCTAGCTAATATCGATCCATGCATTCTTTGATCTCTCCTAAGAAAGAGAAAATGTACTCATATCGGGGGTATTGAGAAACAATTCTCTCTCATGTAACATTAAATATTGATAAAAGGAAAGTGAATACACCCTGGATATAGTATCAGAAATAACTTTGGAAGAAATATTATTTATAGTTAGGCAAATTTTGTAAATAATTTCAATAATATCTAGTATGATACTACTAGTATGATACTACTAATATCTAGTGATATTGATTACATATCTAGTAATATCCAAAAATCTATAGGAGATTCTGGGAAATACATGGAATTACAATAATTTTATAGCTTTCAAATTAAACTGTAATACAAAATAAGTGTAAAAAATATGAAAACTATCTTAAACTGGCTGGATGGCCGCATCAGAGAGTTGCGGTCAATGGCTTAATGTCCCAGTGGAGACCACTGATGAGTGGTGTTCCTCAGGGATCGGTACTGCGACCAGCATTGTTGAACATCTTTGTCGGCGACATGGACAGTGGGATTGAGTGCACCCTCAGTAAGTTTGCAGATGATGCCAAGCTGTGTGGTGTAGTTGACACGCCAGAGGGAAGAGATGCCATCAAGAGGGACCTGGACAGGCTTGAGAGGTTGTCCCATGCCAACCTCATGAAGTTCAACAAAGCCAAGTGCAAGGTCCTGCACCTGGGTCAGGGCAATCCCAAGCACCAACNTAGTGACAGGACAAGGGGTAATGGTTATAAACTGAAAGAGGGTAGATTTAGACTAGATACAAGGAGGAAATTCTTCCCTGTGAGGGTGGTGAGACTATGGAAGAGGTTGCCCAGGGAAGTTGTGGATGCCCCCTCCCTGGAATTACTCAAAGTCAGGTTGGATGGGGCTTTGGTCAGCCTGGTCTAGTGGGAGGTGTCCTTGCCCATGGCAGGGGGGTTGGACCAAGATGATCTCTAAGGTCCCTTCCAACCTGAACCATTCTATGATTCTATGAAGAGTCAACAGTTTTTTTTGTACTGTCATGTCCTGCCTGTAAAGGGAGGGAGAAGTGACCCGATTCACAAATCTCTCCTGTTAGATTAAGATGAAACAATACTCAAGTTCCAGACAGAGGGAAAAATATCAACTTTAATGGGAGATTTCTATAAAACAGTTATCCTACATGTGTTGGCCCTCCCACAATTGTATCTACCTAAGCTGTTGGTTGTATAGGAAATTCAAGCAAGCTTTGCATTACTTAACAACTTCAAGAGAGAAAAAGGAAAAGAGAAAATGAGATAGAGATCATTAGTACAGGATCAAGCACCAAGCCTACTGATGGAGATGCTCCACGTGATGCAGAATGAAGAAGGGAAGTAGCAAAGGTGAGAAGCTGTGGAAGCAGCAACAAAAGAGAGAGTAGGCCGCCCTCCCCAGCACCTGTCTGTGGTATCAAGCCTAAAGGGAAGGAATGGTCCACCTCTAGCCTCAATTTGGAACTGTAGTTGGCTCCAGTCCCAGGATTGGTTAAGACACTGGACACCAGCCAAACAAAAGGAGGTGACATCAGGCCCCCTCCCGCAACCTGACCATTTCTCAGGAATTGTTCTGGACTCTTCCAAGAGTGGCTGAGACATCAGTCAAATTAAGGGAAGGGATACCCAGCTCCTCCCTTGGCCTAATTGACTCTCGGGGCATTGTCTGGGTTTTTTCCTTACGTGTACCTAAAGCTTGTATCTATGTGCCAGGGCTTCCAGCATAAGTGTTAACCTTGCTGATGTTAAGGTGTAATTTTTTAAAAGAGTGGAAGATAAGACTTTTTCTACACTGTGAGCATCTTTAAACCCAATGTATGTTTTACAATACTCTGGTGAAGTTTATGTATCACAAAGAGTATCCTTCTCAAGGATCAGCTCAGTAGACACTTTAAAAAGCATTTTAAGTATCACAGCATAAACTCCATACAGTCTAACTTATTCGGGTTTAGTCCTGACTGTGTCAACCTTTCAATTCTGGTATATCCAGGAATATACCATGGTTTGTGTCTCTTGATTTGAAGATTTATGAATAATATCTTCCTTCTCTCTCTGTCATAAACGTGCATATATTTTCCTGTTTTCAAGAGTATCATAATTCCAATCTCTTTTTTTTTTCTGCTTTAAAATTGTTTTTACTTTTTAAGTGATAATCCAGACAGTTGTTTTACGTATAAAAACAAACGGATTCTCTGTACCAGTATTATATATCCTTGATTGCGTTAGGCTACAAAGTCACAAATGAAAGCATGGCTGCTATGTTCAGACTTGAAATTAAAGTTCTCTTTCTTTTCCTATGGTAAGCCCAATGACATAGATATTTTGCAAATGTATTTGCCTTAAGCAACTTCCTTTTTTAACGTCAGAGATATAGTTTACTGCTTAAGAAACTAAAAAAACAACAAAAAACAAGTTGTCCTTGTGCCATATAGTACATACAGTACGCAAGTCCTGTGCAGGTCATCTGAAATGCATAGACCACTTTTAATTCCTTCATTTTGTATGACTTTGACTGTCTTAAAATGATGATTCTGAAAATATTTCCCAGCATCTCCTGTTGAACACTGAAATCTGGCTTCCTACTGCTTTTCATACTGAAGCTAGCTTTCAACTTGATGACATGAAGCCATTATTAAATAAAAGATATCCAGTACACAATTCTAAAATATCACCCAGCTTATCATTTCTGTTGTCTGTAGGCATTTTTAGATACTTATTTTTATTTCTGTTTTGTGGCTTTTCTATAATACTAATTACTATGTTTCCTGTATGCTTTTCTTTAATTCCTCTCAGATGATGTCAGTTTACTAGATTAGTTGAATTCTCTTAGATGTCTTTCCAGGACATAGTGACCTCACTCCACAGGAAAGGACACTTGGAATGTGCAAGTGTGCAGTAAACTTCCTGCCTCTTTGTACCAACTATCCCTTTCTGTGAGTCCTAATGTACAAGAAGAAGAAACTGCAATGATGCCAGAAAGCTGCTCTGAAGTGCCCAGTAATTCTCAGAATCTATTTTGTTTGTGGAATCATTCAATTATGTCTGAAATTTGTTCAGTTATTCATTTCGGTTTGCAAGTATAAAAATAGAAAATATTTTGAAATCTAGGGCTGTATTCAAACTGTAGTTTGAATGAATTGGAGAATGATGCTAACTGTGGGGTCTGGGGGCTGTTCTATTTTTAAGTAAATGCTGAGACTGCACACTTGCGTCAAGACCTCCCTGCTGAAAACTTCAAAGGCATTCCTTCCAGGCAGACAGTTTATTCTAGAATAGTGGAAGTTCCTCTCTGCGGTTCAAAGGGTCATTGCTAGAGAACTCATTATCTGCAGGGAATAGTGACTTGAGTAAAAATCTGAAAAACAGTATTAATATTGACCACACTGACAAGATGACAGGATAAAGTTATAGGTCAACAAATAGAAGACAGGTAGATATTTGAAAGGAGTTGAATGTGCTTATAGTGTAAAGAAAAAAAATTTTCAAGTGTGACAAAAATATTTTATCTAAAGTAACCAAACTTAATCAAGTTAAAGTAAGGCTGGTGTCAAAGCACCTTTCAAAAGAGCTATCCAAGAATGAGGGAAGACTCCTAGTTGTCAGAAAAAAAATCCAGAATTGGAAAAGTATCTTTATTGAACTTTTTTCCTATATTTTGTGTAAGTAACGGATATGATAAGAGATATGACAAGATGTTATCATTTAGATGTTCTCTAAGGTCCCTTCCAACGTGAACCACTCTACGATACTATGATTCTATCATCTGGGCTGCAGGTCACATTCTCCACCCTGGTACATCCCATGGGCTTCAGGGAAATCTGCTCCAGCACCTTGAGCACCTCTTCCCCTGCTTCTTCAACCTTGGTATTCACAGAGTTGTTTGTCACTACTTTTTCCTCACTCCTCTCTGCTCTCTAACATTTTAAAGTACATTTCCTAGAGGTGCCACCATGTTGGCTCTTTGGCCCAGCAGTACCCTTCTATGGAACGTTTGGAGCCAGCTGGAACCAGTTGCGTCTGGCATGGGGCATGCCCAGCCTTTCTTCACAGAGGAGCCCTGCAGGCCCTGCTGCCAGCATTTCGGTACCTGTACCTCATACAAGTGTCCTTTCCTTTTAAACAGAGTAAAACGTTTATAAAGTTTCAATTTCTAAAAATGGTGAAGTACAATTGGAAGTTATTTTTTATTGTTCAAAAATAAATAAAAATATGAATTCACATTTTTTCACTTACTATGTATCTTTCTTCCTCCTTCTTAGATATTCATAATTTTACTCAGAGAAAAATAGATTTTTTTTCCCCAACTAATTCAATTAGGAAGATCTGAATAATCATGGTATCCAGATATTAATTATTTGCACCACAAAATGGTATGTTGTCTTAAAATTAGATGTGTGATGCAGTCTATGAAGATACAGAATTTTAAAATTACTCTGAGAACACCAGCACATCAGCCATATTTCTAAAACTTTTGACTCTCAAAACTCCCAAGTGAGTTTAGAATCTGAAGGCACAGCTGATAGGAAAATAGCTGAAAATTTTATTGTTAAAAATATAATTATTAAGTCAGATTTATGGGGCATCCTCCTAGTTGAAGTCTTAAAGAACAGAAAGACTCCATGCAAATACATAGATCAAAATTGCAGTGACATAACTTGCTTAATTTTTGATCAGTAATTAAATGCTTTATTCAGCACTATTTTCCTTCTCAAAGTCCTGCAGTCATTCAGGTTGATCAATCATTTAGACGTTATCCTTCCATCAGTTTAGTCTCCAATCCTTTTGTAGGTTCTTTTACAGTGTAATAGAGCTTATTTTCAAGTTAGAAAGATCTGAAGAGTTCAAGATTAAGATCTAACCAGACCCCACATAGCTATCCAATGTTGATTTGCAGTCTGGAATGTAAAATCTCTAACTTTCATTTAAGATCTATCTGCTTTCATGGAGGCCTTCTCATTGTAAGTCTATTTGAAGATCTTGTTTAGGGAGACCATTTTCCTTTACTCATTTTTCATGACAATCATCAGTGTTATGTAGTAGCAGCAGGATTGAATCTCTAATGGAATTCAGAAATTGCAAATCACGTCTCCAGTTTTACCATTTGTTCTGAATGTTCAAAATTTGCGTCTCTATCTGTTCCATTAAAGTACCTTGATAATTTCTTGTCTAAATGGAACAAGATACAAGACTTAGAATTGGCACTTATTGCATCCAGCTTTCCTATAGGCATTCTTCCTTGTTAAAGGAACAAGACACGATAAGTTACTTACACTTCTTTTTTTTACTTTTTTTTTTTTTAAATAATAGAATGAAATCATTCTGAATCATCTATGGGAAGATAAACATGTAGACATTAAGACGCATTATGGATAAAAGTCTGCTAAATCATCACCTATCTCAGGTCATTAAATTTGCCTAGTGTTATAGAATGTCCCATTGGCTTTGACAACCATTTCAAACTTTTTCTGTATCTTTTTATCTTTTCTGTATCTTATTGGTGAGACAGGACTAAAAGAATTACATATAATATGCAAGATGTAAGCGTGCTGTGAATTTAAGCAGTAATGGAACTAGATAATCTTTAAGGCCCCTTCCAACCCAAGCCATTCTATGACAATAATGATGTTTTGTTTTCTTCCTCTCTACTGGATTTCTGATAATTCCTTATAATTAATATACTCCTCTTTATGTTGTTGTTGTTGTTTGTTTCTTACTAAGATGATGGTTTCATAGAACTATTTTTAATACAATTTGGAGTGCATTTTTGAGAAGCAATAGTAAGTGTAGAGCCCATCACTCTGTATGTATGCCAAAGCTTTACTTCTGTACTGCTTATTGCAGTTATCACCATCTAGAGTCTTAGCTGCTAAATTATTGCTCAGTCACTCAATAGCACATAAACTGTTCTCCAAATACAATTTTTGTTTTTTTCACCTTGGATAACTTAATATAACAACTGACTGTCCCCCTCTGTTCCTTTTCCATCATGATATAATCAACAACAGATCCAGATTTAGAACCCATTGGGACCTATTTGGAAGCTCTCTTACAAAAAAACAAAAAACAAAAAAAAAACACATTGATTCCTACCTTTTTTCTTCTTCAACCTTATTCTTCTTTTAATTCTTCAACCAGGAATTAATTCAATCATATTTTTAAAAAGACTCTTAACCTCACCTTTCAAAATATACAAGAACCTTTTCAAAATTTTAACTGGATCATCAACTCCAATATCAGGGGCTCCTGTTCCTCATTGACTTTTTGATATTTTCGAAGAGCTTTAACATACCTGCAAGAAGTAATTTACCACTACAGAATCCACGTTTTATCCCTGATCATATCACAGTTTTCTTTATGCCTACTAATTCTATTCTTTATTGTAATTTCAAGTAACTTACATGGTACAGAGGCTTAATTTCATTGTTTTCTTGTACCATGGATATTACTTTACAATTTGACATCAAATTTATTACCTTCAGGTCCCCAGGCACTGAAGTTGTTTTAAATGCTATTGTGCTCAGAGGAATGTAATAGTTTTGTGGTATTCTCATTCAAATTTTTGAGTCAATCCTTGTTAGTCTTCATTTTGGATTTGTTTTTAAATTATTTCTGTTGGTCCTTTCACAGTTTCTCTGGCTAGTTTCCTCTAGGGAATGATTTCAGCGTGAGAAGCTTCCTGAGCTTCTCTACACCATGGAATTCATTTTGATTTACTAGCACGACCTTGTATTTTCATTCATTTTAGTTTCAATTTACCCTATAACTTGTTGTACAGTATATTTCAATGATGTGCAGTTCACAGATTGCTTAATTTTTAAACTGAAGCTTCAACATACCTAGATGTATGCAAACTGTTGAGAGAAAGTTATAAATACTTATGACAAGAAGTTTCCTTCAAACTTAAAATCTGAAACGAGAAGTCCAGAATGCACTGATTAAGGAGGACAGATACCAACAAGTCTAGCTTATCTGTGAATTGTAGTTTTGAGACATTTATCTCAGCCTTTCAGGATTGTTCTTAAAGGTTAGCTATTTCCTCTTTAAGAAGTCCAAGCAATTAAACTGGCTTTTAAGACACCTCTTATCAAAATATTTCCCACAGGTATTTTACAGAGCTGTGGTCTTCCAGGCTGTGGTGCCTGCATTTGAGCTTTGCTGTGACTTCCTTAGGCCATAAGCTCATGAATCATTACACTACCTGCCTTCTCAGGGAGGCAAGATGGAGTAACTCAGCACTCATTGGCTGAATCATTCCCTCCTTATTCCCCTTCTAAAAATAGGTCCAGCGGTTTTGTTTTCTCTAATTTCTTCTCAAGTTTTCTCCTGTAATTCTGCAGATTGGCTATTGGTAAAGGAAAAAATTGAAAGGGGAACGAGGTTGGCTTGCTGTTAAAAAAACACTAAGGGGCAGGTGTACATGGAAGACTGAGCAGGAGAGGAGAAGAGATAATGAATAACAGGAAATTTGAACTGCATGAATAGCTGCAAAGGTAGCAGCTGTCTGCAGGTGGTTTCTGTGCCAAGCTTCAGTGCTCCAGACAAATCAGCAGTGCCAGGAGAAAAAAAAAGAATGATCATCTCAAAAATTCAGGAAAAATCTGTCTTCAGTGAGTGTTTTTCAAGAATGGCAGAGAAAAAACATTAATCCTTTGCAGTATCCATTGTAGTCTCTTTTCCATTTCTCTTTATTTCTTAGACTTTTAAAATTGTGTTTTAGTTTCTGTGCCTCAGTTCAGCAGCAGTGGGACAGAAATGGCAGCTAAGGACACTGAAAGACTTAACTGGCCATTATAAGACAAATACAGGCAATTTGAAACAACAGCTATTAATTGTCACAGTACTTTTGTTCATCTGTTCTGTGTAGCTTAATTTCCTGTCCTCTCTCTTTAAAACATGCAACGATCCCTCTTTCTGTCTTGAAAAATCTTCTTAATGAATCTTCCATATTTCATACAAATGATTATTCAAAGCAGTAGTTTGCTTCTTCTTATTCAGTGCATGGACAAAGATATCACCATTAACAGGTGTGTACCAGTTAATTAATTATCTTTCAATACAGAGTAAGAAGAAACGATTTACTATTACAGGTGCCATTTTCAAACGTGTGACACTGGAGTCTTTAAGTCACATCACATATGTTTGGGTCAAATCACATTGCCATAGGTTTACATACAAATCACATAGTTGAGCAAGTTGATCCTAGATCAATACACAAGTTCCTGTATGTTGATTGAAACCTGCAAAGTGATTTTAAGAATGTATAGAAGATGGCATTTATCTTTAAACATGCAAGTAATTGAATGGACTTTTGCAGGACTAGTCACATATTAAATTGGGTCAGATTCCTTTTCTCTTTCTAAGTTTTGCGATAACGCAAAAAGAACTCATGAAAAAAGGTGGTGAATGCAAATTTGTACATCTTTTTCTCCACCTAATTAATTGATTTACCATTTCTGTTAGGAATGCATTGGGAATGCATTGTCAGTACTAAAAAGTAAATAATAATGCAGGTTTGTCATGCTATCTAGTGGATCTCATTTTTGTGTACTTTTTTGTATATGAATATATATATTATATAGATGTAATTTTTCAAATGCTTATTTCAAACATTAGGTTTTAAAAGTTCTGTGAAGGAAGTTACTGATGTTTTTGTAGCAATTGCCTCATATATGAGTCAGTTTAAAAGTCTCTTCCAAAAGCTCACAAATGATCATTTGACCCTTTAAATGCTGAAATAGGCCTTGTAAAGTTCTATAGTGCTCACCTGACAGCCTTCATGAACATGTCTGCACAATTTTGTTTTCAACTAAAATTTCCAACCTTTATCATTTTCAAGGAAAATAAGACTTGTGCATGCACTGCCCCTTTTTGCTTCCTTCTGAAATATTTTCTTCCATAACCATCTTTTTTTTTTTTTCCCACAGAAATTATTTTTAGAAAAGAAAAGTAGCTTGAAGATTTTGTGTGTGCTGTAGACCACACTGGAATTTTGTCACACCTATTAGCTGTGCTTAGGACCTCACAAATTCAGAGAAACCCACTAATAAAGAAAATATTTTCTGGTTTTAAAAGAAATATCTACCATATATCATTACAGCCATCTCATCTGTTTTTAGTGCCTCTTGAATATTTCTGGTAAATGATGTCATAAAAACCATCTGAGAATATTAATGATCAAAGGTCTTTGAAACAGTGACACTCTTGTCTTGTTCTCATCAGCCTCCTGGCAAATGCTGTTGACACTAAAGTCTATTTACCTCTTTATTTTATTTTTTTTTTCCCTGTAATACTCAGTTTCCAAAAAGCCAAGCTCTTTAACACTAAGAACAAAGGTCACTCTGAAGTTACATTCCATAATCACATTTTACACTGGACTGTATTTTAGGAACTGCAAATGAAATGTTTAGGACAAGATTGTTTTGTTTTTTCATATGTGGGAGGTAAAGAACAAGTACATGGAATTTTCAATTTAAACTATTATAAACACAATTTGTGATAGACACAATGAAGACAATGGACTGTGTTTCTGTCTGTCATTTCCATGGATGAAAACAGGATGTACCTTGGGAAAAAACAACAACAACAACAAAAATGCAAATCTTCTGGAATTTCTAAGGTTCAGAAGGTTGTAAATTCAGGCTGAGCATCAAGGTACCTTCCAAATGGGAGAAAGATCTCTAGCCTTGTAAAGACATTTAATAGGTGAGGTTACACCTTTGCTCCTTTGCAAAGTCATTGATTTTAAAATCCCTCACATTGGTGTTAATCAGTTCTAGCTCCACTGAGTTTAGAAGAAATACTCTACCTCAAGGCTGCCAGTGAACTGACTAGCTGAGAGGTAGAAATTTGTTTTTTGTTTTTTTTTTCATGTAAACTGTAGTTCTTACAGGATGAAGGTCACGGGCCTAATCTATGATTCCACTGAGAGCATGTAGGAAGAATATTTAGTCCCACCCTCAATGTTGAGGAAGGACTACAGAGCTGAGAGAACTGAGGACAAGGCTGGCCTCAAAAGGAAACAGTCTTCCAAGGACTGTGGAAAGACTGCCTGGGTGTTGTCTGCCAGATTCACCCTGTCTGGTATTAGTCATTCATATGAGATGTTGAAGAAAATAGCACCTTCACTGTCACTGTATCAAGGTGCTTATTTGGCACTACATGATGGATAGGATAAGGATTCCTCCTGCCCTTTTTCATAACGGGCTCTCCTTCTCACACACAGAAAAGGACACTTTTATGTAAGTAAACATTCCATGGGAGAGAAGTAAAATAGGGTCAAAGTGAGCAAATTTAACAGGCTGAACCCTTCAGGGTTTTGTCCAGCTAAGTATTGAAAATCTCCAAGGATGGTTGTTCACAAACTTCTCTTGGTAATTAACCACTCGTGTAAATATTTTCTTCTTTACATCTACTTGGAATTTCCACTATTGCAACTTGTAGCTCTTGCCCCTTGATTTTTCTTCAGAGGACTTTAAATTTCTCTGCAGATGTCACTTGAAAACCTTGTGATGGAATAAGCTCTGCTAGTTGGCTAAAGTGAGATGCAGGGTGTTAAATGACTTATTCAAGATCAATCATGAACTGAAAGTAAGTATTGAAACTCAAGTTATGTAGTTATCCAATAGACAAATTGACATTTCTCATTCTGTTACAAAAAAAATTGAGTAAAGACAATAAAGAAACCGCAAGAAGAGCAACTTTTGTTTTTCTTGAGACATCTGTGATTACTTATGGCAAGAGTTGCTCAAAGTATAGTTGTCAAACCAAAGAAATGTTTGAAATTTCAGCTTTTCTTTTGTTTATTCTGGAATAATTTCCAAATCATTTCCATAAACTGAGTATATATTAGTTATTTGTAAGTATTTGCTAAGGCTTAGCAAATTGGCCAGACTGCAATTTGTTTCTGAACTGTTCACCTCACCTTTTTACTTCTGGCAATGTCTGATTGTTTTTTCTGTCTGACGGCTGTCAAACTTTGCAGACAGTAAGATAAGACTGACAAACAGACTATAATGAGTAGGAACACAGTGACATCCATTGCAAATTCCTAAAAGTGCCAAGATTCACAAGCATATTCATGAACAGTCAGCTGCTGTCTGAACACCTAACTGCACATAGAATAATTTTTCCATAATTGCAGTAAACAGAAATTGGTGTGTTATTCATGGTTGACGCTATTACTGTCACCAGCAGAGTATTTGCTTGAGGCCTCAGCTGATCCTGCACTTCCTCTGGTAGCAGGTTAACTTAAATTGTGATCTTTCTAGGCTGAGAAAAGAGCTTGAAACTTTCTCTGAAAGATAAAGGAAATGCTGATAAATAAGTTGCTCAGAAATATCCAGGAAACCTTTACTAGGTCTGGAAGCTTAATTCCAGTGATCCCAATCTAGAGGATTTGCAAGTCATGGCAATTTCAGGGTGTTTTCTCCACATTTTTTAATAGCTTTCTCTACAACAGTAAGCTATCTGTTTTTACAAAAATAACCACAATAAACAGATTTCCTATGGATTGTACCTAGCTTGCTGAATTTGTCAGACAATATGATAGACTCAGTAATATATAGGTCACTCTGAAAGTACTGTCTCCTATTTATTTCCATGGAAACTACAACAGATACAAAGAACACAATAACGCTATTTGATAGAGCAAATTCTCAGCTACAAAACAATATTCTACAACATTGTCAGCACCATTAGCTATGCATTTTCACCAGCAATGAGCAAGAACCTGCATACCGTGCTCATAAAAACCTGTACCAGAGGAAATGACCCAAAGTTTCATAGCTGTTATCACCATGTCATTGCTAGGAAAACGTTGCCCATTCACTCCATCTTTCATTGATCCAAACAGATGGAAGTCAGAAGATGCCAAATCTGAACTATATGGTGGGTGTGGTAGGACAGTCCAGCCAAGATCACCAGTGTGCTCCAGTCTTCAAACCGGTACAGGGTCTGGTGCTATTGTATTGCAAGAGAGAGGTCGTCTTCTTCTCTGACCTGACTCTGAAAGTTCGAGCCTTCAGCTTAGTCAGCATTGAGATATAGCAGTCAGAGTTGATGGTTTGTCTGGGTTACAGGATATCCAGAAGAATCATATCTTTCCTACCCCAAAAGACAGTGCACATCACTTTAAGTGCTGTGGGCTGCATCTTGAACTTTTTCTTTGATTGGGAATTCACATGTCGCCACTCCAAGGGCTTCTGTTTTGACTCCAGCTCGTAGTGGTGACACCACATCTCATCACTGATGCAATCTGGGAAACTGTAACCTTCAATCTCATATTGGTTCAGTAAGTCCTGACAAACATGATATGATGTTTCTTCTGTTCCTGTGTGAGCATTTGTGGGGCCCAGCTGGTGCAAACTTCACAATATTCCAATGCTGCCCCATTATTTCCAATGAGTTGAAACCAATATTCAGCTCTGTCCACAGTTCTCTGTCTGTAATCCACTGATTTGCAAAGATGAGCTGATTGAGATGCTCTTCATTTTCATCACAGAATCATAGAATAGCTTAGGTTGGAAGGGACATTAAAGATCATCCATTTCCAACACCCTGCAATGAGCAGGTTCACCACCCACTAGATCAGACTGCTCAGGGCCCCATTCAACCTGACCTTAAACACCACCAGTGATGGAGCATCCATAATTTCTTTGGGCAACCTGTTCCAGTGCCTCACCACCCTCTGATTATCACAGAATCACAGAACTGNGGGGAGCCCAAAACTGGACACAGTACTCCAGGCGAGGCCTGGTCAGGGTGGAGTAGAGGGGGAGGATCACCTCCCTTGACCTGCTGGCAATGTTCTTTTTAATGCACCCCAGAGTAAAAAATTTCTTCTCAGCATCTAACCTGAATCTCCCCTCTTTTTGTTTATAGCCATTTAACTTTGTCCTATTACTATCTACCCTTGCAAAGAGTCAGTCCTCCTACTGCTTGTACGTGTTTTTCAGATGTTGATCAGCTACAATGAGATCTCCCTGGAGCCTTCTCCTCTCCAAGCTAAAAAGCCCAACTCCCTCAATCTTTTTTCATAGGAGAGGTGCTCCAGACCTTTGACCATCTTTGTGGCCCTCCTCTGGACCTGCTCCAACAGCTGCACATCTTTCTTGTACTGTGTGGTGTGACAGCTGTGCATGGCCATCAGGAACGTGGCTTGTCTTTCATGTTGCTGTCGTCATTGCTGAAACACACCACTGACGGCCTCACTGTGCTCATATTCACTGTTTGGTCTCTGTAAATGTTCAGCAAGCATTCATAAATGTAATTGGGTGTAATCTTTTCCACATGGAGGGATTCAGTTCCACCCCTTTGCTTAATACGCACTTCCATGTCAGATGTCATTTTGTCAGACTGACTCTCTGCTACCATCTGTTTCATGGCAACAAGATGTAATGAGATATTGGTGGGAATGTTCTACCTCTACTACCATATGACCAACATCCACCTCTGATGTCATGGGCCAACATAATAAAACAGGAGGCATTACTTTTAGAGCAGCCCTTGTACATTATAGCAGTTTCCAGTTATGTATTTTTAAGAAGTATACAAGGTTTGCTTAATTTTTCTTTTGTATTTGCAGGGAATAGGAATGAAGAATTATGGTTGCTTTTGCTGGGATAGGACAGAGATAAGTGGTAAACTATTATTGCTTCCAGGCAGGGTACTTACAGGCAAACAAAGGCGCTTTTCAGCTTGTTAGGTTAAAGCTCAGTGTCATGCCTCAAAAGTCCCTCAGGGTGGGGCAGACAGGCTGCTACGGAATTGCACTCTGAGGCTCAGCAAGAATACCAGAGAGGTAAATACACAGAAATGAGCAAAGAACAGGCTTTTTTTTTTTTTAAAAAAAAAAAAAAAGGGCAAATCAGTTCTTTGGTATAAAGTGCCTTACTGCTTCATAATAATAATTTCAATTACTGCATTCTTTCAGGTTCAGCTACATTTTGGGTTACTGTAATAGCTAAAAAAACAACAACAATAACAAAAAAAGACTGTGTATGTTTTTGTTGATATTTTCTCCTGGTTTGCACTGAGATGTGAGGGTTCTGTCCTGGATAGCCATGTAACATGCAGTGTGACAGAGATCAGATTTTTTTTTTTAAGAAACACATTCCTATTACTTTGTTTGGAAATAGAACTGCCAGGGTGCCTTCAGGTCCTGATTCTATATCACATTTGTTGCAAGAAATTTAACTTTTACTACGTCTGCATAGGTACCAATTCTGTGAAGAATTTCAGCTGTGGTTCTTTAGCTTTATTAACATCTACTTCAGAATTAATTTTTTTGTTCCTCCAGTAGATGTGAACACTTAGTAGAAATAAAAATGTAATTGTTTTAATTCCCTTCACATTAAAGGCCCAATTCCAAAAATCAAAACAGAATTCTAAGTGAATTCAAGCTTTGTCCACTTAGAAATCCTACATTTTGTGTCATTGTGTATGAAGTAGATTTTTATTTCTGTCTATTCACGTTAAGAGTATGGACTAGTTAGATAACTAGTTTCAAGGTGGGAGAAATATTTTTCAGGCTGTTAATACTGTGCAAATTCATACATCCCAGAAAAAAATACTTGCTGCTTTGGTTCACAGATATTTCCAGGCAGCAGCAGAACGCTGGCTCCTTATTTCTCAAAAACCAAGCCTGAACTACAGGGTGTTCTAAATCAGCAATATCACTTATAGGTCACTTAACATCTTCTGTTGTCAAGATAAAAGAGGTCTGTATCACACAGGCATGCATACACAAGCACAAATGTCATGTAACTATAACCTCTTTATATGCTGTGTCTGGAATGAATAACAAATGTACCCACATTACATCCTTTTATTCTTGAGAAAATCACAAAGGTACCAGAAATACTTTTAAGAGAGAAACTATGACCACTGGTAGAAATATTTGACTTTCCACTACGTTTTTTTAATATTAAATTCTATCACTGTGATAAATAATTCTTCTCTCTTGATGGGTTTTACACCTTCCAAATATTTGTAGATTTATCTCCCTGCTCAGTATGTCAGCCTATACATACTTAGGCATTGTAATCATTCCTGTATGAAGACATGAGAAATGAGAGGCATCAAGCTGCCCTAGGTAAGGCTGTATGGTAATGGTGTATGTATGGTGACCCACAAAGAGAAGGTCATCTAATGCACAACACCTGCACATTTCTGCTTATCACCTGAAACTAAAATGCCTGTATTTTTTCCCCTATTCCCCACCCTATCTTCAGCTGTATGTTGCTCTGTTATTAAAGGCAAATAAATTACACTTCTCAGTATTTTGAGCTGGATTTGTTCTGCTTCAAATAAAGATTTCCAGCCCAAAACACCTGTTCTACTCAAGGTATGTAGTGTCATGCCTTTTGTGCTCTCACTGATGAAGAGTTGTCTTCAGCTGAGATCAAGCCTCGGCGGGAAAACCACACAAGAGCAATTTTCCTACAAACTGCATTCATTGTCTCCAGCTTCTGGCAAAAAGGGGAGGAACTGAATAAATGACTGGCCAAGGAAAAGCAAAGCATCTGAGCTGCTTGTCTCTAGCCACCTGGCTATCACAGAAGGCAGAAAGCTTTAAAAAAAAAAAAAAAGAAGAAGAAGAACAAAAGCAAATAAAATCAAGGAGGAGATGTTTCTAGAAAGTGAGGGAGCTGTATAGTTTAGGTAGAAGCCTGAGCCTCTGGCTGTTAGTCAAAGGTTAGGCATGTCTGCACCTGCTGCAGATCAGCTAGTGGGAAAGAAAACCTATCACTCTAATTTACAGCTTGAGGAAATGTAACAGGCACCATCAGGCTTTGCATCATGATGTCTGGAGACCTGGTTTTGATCAGCATCCATGTCACATTTGAGCAAGCGTACTGTTATCAGTCTGTAATCCCTGTGCTGTTATTTGTAGCTCTTGCGTGGGTCTGTTTTGTAGTCAAGTAACAAACTCTGGGGTCATCACCTTGTTTCTGTATGTTTCTATGTTTTCCATACAACATCTGTCAAGCTTTCAAGTGCTGAAAGCTATGCAGAATGATTTGAACTAGAAGCAATAGTAAATTCATTTGTAAGGAAAGGCAAAACTGATGAAAGATGTAGAATCACTGTAGAGCAATTTAACTGGTTTTTACTGGTATAGCTTTCCTTAGCTTTAGCACCCAGTACCAGCATTTGTGTTGTCTTACGGTATGCTGTGTTCGTATAAGGCCTAGGAACTGCAAGATCTATATCTAATAGAAATCAGAGGTATCTTCTTTCTACCTGCTTACAAATAAATAGCTGATCAAGCCAAAGTTCTTACTTATGAATTTTCTATGGCATAATCCCCATCAAAAGATAAATGACTCCCAAATCTGGATTTTAGTTTCAACTGTGTGGTGAAAGTTACTTCACTTAATCATATTGCAGATTTTTAGTATTTATATTAAATACATTAGATCTCAGTTCTGGTGACGTGGTGTTTCTTTGACTTCTGTAAATAAAATCTTCTATTGTCAGCCTTCCAATATTATTTTGAAATCGGTATTTCATGGCACCGTGCCTTTTTTTTTTTACAGCTTCATTACTTGAACTGCAACGATTTCTGGATCTCTTGCCAATTCTGCCCAGGATTTTTTTTCCTCTCGTTCAACTTCCTTCATTTAATCAGCACCCAAACAAGTAAAACAGCTAGTGGTCTCCTCAGTACCCACAGATTACCCTGCTTTTTCTCTCAACTTGCTGTAAATCAGGTAGTATTGTTTTCTGTTCAGTGTTATAGCAGCTTAAAATAAGCGCACAGATTAGAATCAAGTTCAGTGTTGCACTGATACCACCACAGGAGACGAGTTATTTTCTTTTCAGGTTTCATTGCATGTTCATTTAGATATCCTTCTAACAGCTTAAAGTGCTGTCTTAGTCAGCTGAAAGTAGTGATGAATATACACAGATTGCCTAACACTGAGCTAGGCTTGTTTTTGGAAAAAGTTCCAACCAGAAATATTCACCCAGCTTTTCTTGGATGTTTTATGTCACTGCTGCCTTTGGGTATATGTTTATGACAGGTATTATCACAGAATCACAGAATTGCAGGGGTTGGAAGGGACCTCGAGAGATCATTGAGTCCAACCTCCATGCCAAAGCAGGTTCCCTACAGCAGGTTGCACAGGTAGGTGTCCAGAGAGGTCTTGAATATCTCCAGGGAAGGAGACTCCACAACCTCCCTGGGCAACCTGTTCCAGTGCTCTGTCACCCGCACCGTGAAGAAGTTCTTCCACATGTTGGTGCAGAACTTCCTGTGCTCCAGTTTAAGGCCATTGGCCCTTGTCCTGTACCCACAGACCACTGAAAAGAGATTTCCCACATCCATTTGCTTCCCGCACCTAAGATATTTATAAACATGGATCAGGTCCCCTCTCAGCCTTCTTTTCTCAAGGCTGAACAGACCCAGATTACTGAGCCTCTCCTCATAAGGGAGATGCTCCACGCCCTTTATCATCTTTGTGGCCCTCCACTGGACTCTTTCCAGGAGGTCCCTGTCTTTCTTATACAGGGGAGCCCAGAACTGGATACAGT
>WBMW01000733.1:1131889-1155753 GCA_013396635.1 Penelope pileata | reverse complement strand
GATGTCATGGGAGACAGTGTCAAAAGCCTTGCTGAAATCAAGGTAGATGACATCCACTGCTCTCCCCCCATCTACCCAGCCAGTGATGTTATCATAGAAGGCTACCAGGTTGGTCAAACATGATTTCCCCTTGGTGAATCCATGCTGACTACTCCTGATAACCTTCTTCTCTTCAAATTGCTTGGAGATGGCATTCAGAACAAGCTGTTCCATCACCTTTCCAGAGACAGAGGTGAGGCTGACTGGCCTGTAGTTTCCCAGATCCTCCTTCTTGCCCTTTTTGAAGACCAGAGTGACATTGGCTATCCTCCAGTCTTCAGGCACTTCTCCCGTTCTCTAAGACCTGTCAAAGATGATGGAGAGCAGTTGGGCAATCACATCCGCCAGTTCCCTCAGCACACGTGGATGCATCCCATCAGGGCCCATGGATTTGTGCACGTCGATCCCAGCCAGACGCTCCTGGACCATCCCCTCCTCAACCAGAGGGAAGCCCTCCGTTTCCCGGACTCTGTCTCTCACCTCCAGGGTTAATAATTTAATGCTATTAAATACATATTCTGCATACTATAAATCAGGAAAGGATATGAATGACAGCAGAGATGCATCCACAAAAAAAGGTAATAACTAGAGCAGAGAAAGAGAGAAAGGTGGTGACCAAATGGGGGTGGAAGAAAATTCTGTGGGTATGAGCAAACAAACTTTTGTGTGTCAGCAGGTCTGTGGTAACTGTTCATATGCATGACCTAAGCTCCAGCAAATGCTGTTTAAATAAAAGAAGACCAAAGCAAATTAAATTAACTTGAAGCTTGAGATCATACGCGTAGATGGTCAGCAAAGATTAGCTGTCTTACTGGATTTCTTTTCTTCCATGTTTACTTACTAGGTTTTTGCCTCACCCACGAAAGTAACTGGCACTGAAATGAGTTAGGAGTTCTGCATCTGCATGGACTCCTTAGCTGCAGCTGCTCAGCTCCACGTATGTTGCAGTTTGTGATCTGACTTGTTTTTGGTAAAATCAGTACTAGGTTACTTCAAGTTGTTCCTGCTTGTGATTTGGAGCTTAGCATCTGTGTGAGTACCACGTGAGGAGATGGCTGAGGTGATCTAATAGCTTCTTCCTGGTAAAAGGGCTGTTTTTACTGCTCCCAGCAATGTACTCCTGCCACTTTACTCAGTCTGCTCTGGCTCTGCCTGACCCTTTGACAAGCCAATTCAGGTCACTAGGCTGACAGAAAATAAACCAAGCAGAAATTGGGAATATTTTTCAGTTGGCTTAATGAACCACATTGAATCAGCAAAGAATCTGCTGAGTACAAGCAGAGTTAGGATCATGCAATCAGGAGAAACGCAGAGGAGAGATAGTAACTCCTTTTGGTTGTTATATCAGCTTAGCCTGTCTTGTTGAACTGCATAGTCAGTCATCAAGGAGCATGACAAAAAGCAAGGAAAAAAGCTCTTTTATCTACTGCTTTGGGATGCTTAAAGCAGAAAAACACTTTGAAAATTTGCACAGGCTATGTTGATTTGCAGAATTGCTGCAAAAACACAGTTCAAGTCTCCACCTTCATCTCAACAGCCTGGGAGTCAAATTTTTTTCTGCTAACAAGTATGAACTAAATGGCTTACTTAGTGATAGCTTTACTAAGAAGAGAATAGAAACTCTACAGATACATGTTAGGAAGTATTTGTTGTTGTCCTGTTTAACAATACAGCTGTCTTTTTCCTGGATAGACAACTTTAAGGCAGGGCTAATTGTCTATTTGATATTTCAGCACTTGGAAATGCACAGACAGCATGAAACCGTGAGATTCTTCCATCTCACATGAAGTAGTTTCTTGTGCCTCTCCACTTACAGAATTCCTGTAAAGATTTTTTTTTTCTTATCTCTTTCAAGAGACCTTCATACAAATACCTGACCTCTTTTTCCCTACTGACTTTGAGGCGCTAACTTTTGCACCTTACTATTGGTCTCAGATTAGGCTAACCCTTTATCTCAAGCATATGTAGGCAGTTCCCTGATCAAGATGTCTATGCACAATTACAACTACAAGCTTTATAATATGACTCCCTCCTAATTGCAACACCCCCCTCGCACGATGATCCAGTGCACCTAAAAGAAATTTGCTTGAAGTCTGGTGACTGATACCACCTGTTTCTCTCTTCTTCACTCCACCAGATGCCAAAGGAGCATCTATCCCCTCTGCTATCCTGGAGGGTATTGCTTTTGAGTTTTGTAGTATCTATCAGGTTTATACTTTCTTCCTGAAAACAATTTGACAACACAAATTTAATGGTACTTTGGGATTCTCCTAGAAATGAGAACTTTTAAGAACTGGATTACTGTTTAGTTCACACCATGATAATGAAACACTGCAGACATTAGTGTCAAGACAAGTAGTTACACATTAGTAGCAGAGAAAAGGGTTTGTGGCCTTTAAATGCTGTTCTAAACAGGATTAGAATCAGCTTGAAGAGAGTTTTTCACTGCTCTGAGCAGAAAAAAATGGAGTTTCAAATTACAGCAAATGTAAAATAAGAATCAGCTAGTTTGGGGAATCTGGCAGAGCATCCCCAAACTTGAAAAACTGTTTGAAATTTACCTCTAGCTTTGTAAGCACATGTTGATGCTCTGGGATGACATAACTTTGCCTTTGTTTTATATATGCTTCTCCTTTTCAACATTTCATTAGGAGGATTTTTTCTACTGACTTGCCTGATTACAAATTACTTTTATTATGATAAAATGATTTGTGAGGCATTTTTGTTCCTATTAACTGATATTTACATGTGTTGATACAATGTTTATGAGTGAAAGAAAGTCACACATACTAGATTCACTTAGATTTTCTTAGATTATCACTAATAATCACTATAATTCACTTAGATTTTGAGAGAACAAGTTTGGTGACCTAACAAATTCTTCCATTAAAGCTCAGCATTGAACTATCTATTTATCAAAGATTCAGAAGTGACAGGGTTAGAGAAAAGGGTATATTTTGATAGCACGCAAAACAAACTCAAAGCAAACAGCATTGTCTCTGGAAGAGCTTCCTGTTACAGTATCCTTTGTCTGTACCTTATAAGTTAGTTTTCCTAGACTCTCAAGATAGAATTGAGAAATAAGGTAGCACTCATGGATTGAGATAAAAACTATTTACTAACAGAAAAGAAAAATAGAGTAAAATAACAGTAATGATAATTATATACAAAACAAGTGATTGTACAAAGCAAATGCTCACCGACTGCGACCGATGCTTAGCCAATTCCCAAGCAAACGGGCCCTCCCAGCTCACTTCCCTTCCTTATATTACATGATGTCATATGGTATGGAATATCCCTTAGGTCAGTTTGGGTCAGCTGCCCTGTTCTTGTCCCCTCTCAGCTCCCTGTGCCCCCCCAGCCCCTCCACTGGCAAAGGGACACAAGGAGCTGAGAATGAAAATGTCCCTGGCTCTGTTCAACACTGCTGAGTGTTGTCAGCCTTGTTTTCTTCTAGAACCAAAACACAGCTTCGTACCAGACACTAAGAGAGGAAGTTTCAATTAGAAACTAAGACACTGCGTTAGGAAACATCAATTTCTTCCTTCCTTTCTTAGACTTCCACAGATGAGTGTTTAACTTCCAAGAAATAACCAGTGCTGGTTACTTCAGGATTGCATGAGTTCCATCAAAAATATTTTGGGCTAGCTCCTGAGCTACAATAAATAAGCATAACTTCTCAGAGAAGTATCTGACCAATACTCATTGATCAGATTCTCTTTGAATATACACCTATGGCTATTGCTGTATATGTTTGATAAATTGAATAATTTTGCTCATAATTGATTTCATTTGATCATCGTTATCTAACCCAATAAGAAAGCTAAGCCAGTTCATGACTAAATCTAACAGTGCTTGCTGGATCAGACGGCTGAATTCCCATCAGCTATAATGAACTTGGAAACATGCTCATGAAAATTAATAGCTGACTTTTAAGTTGCTACCATTTTACTGAACTGTCTTTTACATATTCTGGGTTTATTTCATGTAATTTTGTGTCAAACGTGTCAAGTGATGCTAATTCTGCAGTACAATATGATTCTGTTAGGGATAAAAAAGATAAAAAAGATGTGTATATTTTTCATCACTGGTTTCACTCTTTCCCTTAATAGAGACTGGAGGTCAAGGCTGTTGCAAATATCTCCTATCTTTCTTTGCTTCAGTATTTGTTATTCTGAATCCCCTTCATTATTTCCCTATCTCCTAATAGCGTTAGAAGTATTAATCTCTTTTGTCTGTTCCACCTCTTTATACTATACCTGTGAATCTGAATTGGAAGGCTAACTGCTACTCCTGGCAAATGATGACCCCACAGCTAAGAATTTGGATTTGTAGTACTGAGTGTCAGAATGAGTGTGAGACTAACCTTCACACTTCAGAAACTTGCCAGTTGGCAGGTTACACTGCCTGTCTGTTTCTCATTCTGTTGTGCCCTCTGCAGTCTGCCACTCTACATCCCAGTCTTTTTTGTCAACAATTTGTCAGCCTAATAGTTTGTACCTGAGAAATTGCCTTCTGACCAATCAACAAGTATTGCAAGACACAGAACAATTGTCCCAGTGAGACAAAAGTTTGTAGTACGTTTGGCCAATGAAACATAATAGGAAATCTGCATTCTAGATTAATAAAGCAAACAATTAAAAAGAGGATGTGCAGGGTGGATTTGCTACATGCAGTTTTACATTTTTGCTAAATTTTATTTTGCACAATTCATTAAAAATATATTAAACATAAGTAATCTACTATCTGAGCAGAATAATGCATTAGATTGCTTCATGTTCTTCCAGCTCTGTATCTTAATAACTAAGCAATAGTCCGGGAAAACTAACCCTTATTCTTGATGTCATCTTCTGTACAGCATGCTTCTGGCATTCCCATGAAACAAGTAGCTGAATATTTTTGGTTGATTGTTTTTGTTTGCGGATTTTTTTTTTCCAAGAAACTTCAAGACCATGTATGTATTAAGCTCTGTTGAAGCTTGGAGAGTGAATCAGTTGTTCCAATGGAAAACACCTCACAGCTGGTCAGCTGAATTATTCTCAAAGTGTCTTTTTTTACTTCAGTGACTCTGATGAAGTGTTCTGCAGAGAGGGTGAATGCTGGACACTAGATCAGGTATCCAGGAGAGGTTGTGGAGTCTCTATCCTTGGGGATGTTCAGCACTTGACTGGGCATGTTCGTGAGCGGCCTGCTGTGGTTGATTTCAGCAGTGGGGTTTGGACTACATGATCTCCAGAGGTGTCTTCTTGTGAATCCAATCCGCTTTGTTATTTCCCTGTCTTCCATCAAGAAATTTTGAGTTTAGAATTTTACTGCAACTGGGTCTGTATACAAAAAAGCAGATCTAGGGATGAACTTTAAAGGATTTTCCCCAGGGTGCCAGAAGGTTTCCAGACCAGCATCTAGAAGCGGTTCAGACCAACACTTCTGCCCAGCTGTCTGAGGAGAGCCCTCGGTGATTCACCAGGGTGTTCAAGGCTTTCTGTAACTGTTTTTCATCCTTACACACAGCACCCGAGTTCATTTGGCACCACATTTAAAAAGATTTTTCTTTAGCAAATTCCTTTTCAGATTTTCCTTGGTTCTTTTTTGGTTGTTTGTTTTTCTCCAAAGGATACTCTGTAAATGGCCAGACCAACTGGGACAAGTCATTACTGCCTCTCTGGCAGATGTTTTTCCTGAAAATTTCAACAGGCAGATGAAGTTTCTGTGCTTTTCTAGCTTTTGCAGCAACAGTAAGTGAAGGATCTGCTGCTGAAGTGAGGTTACAGTTAGATGGTTTCTGAAGAGTCCTTTCAACTGCACATAGTGCGGGAAAACTGTAAGTGCCAAACTGAGATGAGAAAGTGGTAGGATTCACAGTGCTTTTAAATAAGGACTTTCTGATCATGGTTTGAAGATTTAGGCAGAATTTCTGAGGCATTTAAGAAAGCCGCATGAAGTACACTGGCACAGGTTGTCCAGAGAAGCTGTGGATGCCCAATCCCTGGAGATGTTCAACGTCAGGTTGGATGGGCCCTGGGCAACCTAATCTGATGGGTGGCAGCCCTGCCCATGGTAGAGAGTTGAAACTGGGTGAACCTTACTGTCCTTTCAAACCCAAATCATTCTGTGATTCTATGAGAATATTGCATTGGAAAGTAACTAGCAGCAGTTCTACTTCCTCCCTGAGCAGCTCCCCAAATACAAAAAAGCCAGGAAAATATTTCCATGACTGCATTCAAAGCATTCAATGCAGTAGTTACAGTTAGTTACTGGAAAAATAAAAAAGTAACTCTTCTGTAAAATAATTTATGGTCTGAACTTTTCTCACTTTGAAATGCTCACATCAAAGTTCTGTAGAAAGAAAGGACAAAGAAAGGTTCGTTGGCCTTGAGTAAGATGCATTCCAATCATGGCCCTTGTAACAGAGAAGTGTGGTGCATGAGACAGTTGTACATTTTTACTTGGGAAATTGGCTGAAAATACTTAAGCATTTTGCATGGGCAGATGGAATATGTGGCCATTTTTAAAGCGGGAACAAATGTATGAATTTAATTAGAAAGTGATTTGACAAGCACTTGTTCACTCATTGCATAATTTTTCTAAAGAAACTTGGAACAATTAATTGTTTCAGAGACAATGTTAAATAGTTTTTGTAAACATCTTTTTGTCGTCATTTCAGAAGTCTTATTACAAACTTCAAATAATGTGCTTCATTTTATGTTCTGCTATTGTTTGCTGACCCTTTTGTCAGCCTCCAAATATGCACATATCAGGAAAAAAAAAAAAACGAAAGACAATTTGTTGTCTATTTTACTAACTACAGCTGTTCAGTGTATATAGGGCTCACTGGTAAGCAACTCTCGTGAGATTCCTTGCTCCATCTGAAAATAGAAGCACCTATGAGAATAGTGCCAAAATTATAATTTGTGGCATATATGAAGGATGTTTTCAACATATTATTGTATGTACATGAGAAAAAATGAGGGTGGTGAGACACTGGAACAGGTTGCCCAGAGAGATTTTGGCTGTCGCTTCCCTGGAAGTGTTCAAGGCCAGGCTGGATGGGGCTTTGGGCAACCTGATCTAGTGGGAAGTGTCCTTGCCCATGGTAGGGAGCTTGGAACAAGATGATCCCTGTGGTCCCTTCCAACCTAAACCATTCTACGATTCTATGAGACTGGCTGCACGACTAAGGCTTTCACTGATTAACACTGCTTATTAACCCCAATTATGAACGTCTAATACTGCTCAATCTCACTAATAAAACAGAGATGCTGTTCAAGCATTTCTTCCAGTGAAACTGATGGTTCTGTATTTTTTGTCTGATTTCATTTTAAAACCAAATCTCAAAATGTAACCTGTGATACCTTCCTTACACTGTTGCAAGGGAAAGAAAAATCTTATTTACAACGTGCAAATAACAGGACTATGTCTCTATCATTTGCTAATAGTCTATCTATCTAAGATTCTCAGAGCTTATGAGTTATTTTTCCTCAAGCATTCATGAATTTTAGTATCTTTACCATCTTTTTCTTTCCAAATTAACCTTCATAATGTTGGTGACAAAATATTGAAAAACAAATACAATATCGTCTCTGTTGTATTGAAATTTGTTTAAATCCATTTTTCTAGCTGTGTATAACTGGGAAAGTACCATTTGTAAACTTGTCCCTGCTTTATCGGTATATCTTATTCTCTTTATTGATGGTAGTTTCATCCTTAATGTATACTTTGTATATAATCAGAGTAATCATTCACCCAAAATAACTGATAAGACTTACCTCTTAAACAAAGTCATATTTGGGCCATGTGTTACAATATCCCTGAACTGACTTTTCCCCAAACCTATTAATTGGTAGGTCATCTCAGCCTTGATCTAGATAACAGCAAGGGTTTTTTTACAAAAACATTCACAAGGAAACCTGAAATTATGCTAATTTCAATTACTTTAGTTTCATTAAATATTGAGAGAGGGAAAGAAAAAGAAAAAAAAGGAAACACAAAAGCAAGTAAGGTTTATCTAAAGGTATGAAAAGGGTAATGAACCTTTACATTCAAACCTGGAACTAATTTCATGTTAAATAAGGCACAGCTTGTAATGTTGTAAATTCTTCAACACAAAACTCATTCAGCTCCTCAGGGACACATTTCCTTCTCCATTTTGGTACTTTTAGCAAAAAGGTGAAGCTGCTAGGATCCAGAGAGGCCCAACTGATCTTTGCTACCCTGACCAGCTCCGGACAACATGCGCACACATGCTTGATGAGAAGTCCCCTGTGAGGCTGGATGTACTGCTGCAGGATCCGGGCATGTTTGGGACTAGTGTTCACATGCTCCTGCTGGCTCACAGTGTAGACAGACTGTGTGTGCTGGACTGCATCTGACATGGAAAAATACTACTGAGATACAAGTTCATAAGTGTGATAAAACTGATCTTCTAATGAAAGAAGTTCAGCAAAGAATCTATCTTGTGTCCCATGAGCAAAGGTTGATGTTTCAATGGCACCTGATGTCTTTATTTTCCAAAAATTGGTTTCTTATCAAAAGTGTTGTTTTCAAGTCAGCTGATAAATAAACACACAGTTTCCCATTTTGTGGTTGGAAACTTAATGAAACAATGATTTGATCACAGATAATTTTTTTAATTCTTACTTCAGAAAAATATTATTTCATCATTAAGAATTTTTGGTAAAAGATTTTCAACTAATTGTAGTAAATTTCAAAACAAAGACAAGAAAAAAGCTTTTTTTAGAATAAGTTTTGTTCTTTTTTTTAAAATCTGATAGGCTTTTTTAAAGCTTGACCTATTGTATAATTCAGTACATGGAGCTTTCATGGAGTACATGGACCATGTACATTAATTTCCACATAAACTAAACCATTCCTTTTTAGAAAAAAAAAGGCCAAAAGGAAATCCAAAACAACCTTCCCAGTAATAGAGAATTAATTAATGGAAATCAATAAAAACATTTTTAATTCTATTTTAATCTCAGTACAGAACAGTGTCATTTTTATTTGGAATAATTATGAGTTTAATATAATTCACAATTTTTACATGACTCCTTTAAACTCTAGTTTTCTATGCAGAGTCATGACAGCAATAACAATTATAGAGGTAGTAGCTCCATTTTTCTATTTTATGTGCTGTTTATAAAGTCAATGCTAACTCTCTTGCTGCAGCATGTTGTGTAGAGATCTCGTGTTCTTCACCTAATGCACCAAGATCCCTAAAACTCTTGCCATTGTATCTCAGGATAGAGTCCCTATCTTGTGTATTTGACCTGCATGATTTGTTTGGCCTCCCTTTTTTGTTTGGAGATGAATAACTTTACACTTGGTAGTAAATATGTCAAATGATAGCTAATCCATCACGTCTTTAGGTAAACTGTTCTAATGATTGATTACTATTGATGTTAAAAATGTTTATTTCCAAACCAATTTGATCTGCCTTCGGATTCCAGCCTCTAAAGATTATGTCTGTTGATAATTCAAAGATGTTGTTAAATGACATCTTTTCTTTCATGAACAACTGATAGGACATTTGCAAGATGATGTCTCTTGACATTCCCTTCATTTAAAAGAGTGAATTTAATGAGGCAGCTTTTGTCATAAGCTTTTCTTTTCCTCTTTTCTGCAGAGTTTCCTCTTTGTCAATAGCCTTTTCAAGTAGTAGTTACCAGAGATAAACATTGCATTTCAGTAATGGTCTTCCCATATACAAAGATGTCACATCTCTCTAATCTTGTACATAATTTCTCACTTAAACTGAGAGATTGCACTTGATTTTCTCTCTGAACCACTCCATTGAAAGTTCATGTCACAGAATCACAGAATTGCAGGGGTTGGAAGGAACTTCGAGAGATCATCGAGTCCAACCCCCATGTCAAGTCTATTATCTAACAGAACTCTCAGGACAACTTTTTGAGGCTCTTATGAAACACTAATAGGATATTTTGAAGTTGCATCAGTGAATTTTCAACTCATTTAACACCTGTTTATTTACTGTTTATTTTAAAATGTGAAAATACTAATAAACTACTAATAAAAATAAGTTGTCATCAATCTAGTTATTTATTTCATTCAAAATATTACATTTCCTGGCTAAAGCATGATTAATGTAAAATATTTCACTATTCATTCTAATAGCACAGTTCCACTTTCGTCTGCCATGCATTTGGATTGCTTCCAGTATACTTTGTCTTTACTGTGTGCTAAAGTAGCAGTGAAGAGTGGAAGTTGAAGTCATTCCCTGAGCAGGCAGTAAATTTCTGTAAATATTCTTTTTTTTTTTTTTATGTCCAGAAACTGGTTCTCTCATATGTCCTGACTACAGTGAGTAAATGGGCTGCTTGTACTGCATTTAAAGATTTGCGGTTTGACAAGCCTTGTTAGGTATAGACTTGAATGAGACAGGACCTTGAAACTTATGTACACAAAATATGCTCATTCTGTATTCTTCCAATGAATATATTGGTAGATCTGAGCAGAAAGACAAAAGTTTAAGATGTAGTCAAGTACAAAGAACAAACACATTTTATTTGCAGAATGAATGATAGATGCATAATAGTGTTAAAAGTGAAGACTTGATATGACAATGAAATGAAACTTGTGGTACTGTTCATTCTCTCAGAATTAATCAGCAGTGTGAAATGTAAGTTGGCTGTCTGCAACGTGTCTGTTCTGTTGATTTCTTTAATTGTCTGTTGGTTAATGTGAGGAATCAAAAGGACAGAAGGAGACAAAAATCAATAGTCAGGTAAGCAGATTCCTTTCTCTGATTTAGATAACACAGTGGAGTGAGTGATGATAAGTGAGAGTGAAGTGACATTTTAACAATTTTCTTTGACATTAAAATGTCCTCAAGTAGGCTGGCTTCAGACATGCTTCTGACTGATGTCTCTTGTGTGAAGAAAATCTGTGGTATGTCTTAAGTGGTGAGAAACTTGGGTGTAGTGTTGTCTGGCATTACTATTGCATTACAGTGTGAAATAAGGTAGTGAAGCTGTCCTTGAGAATACATATTTGCTATGGCCAATTTAACTGGATTGATATATACTTGCAAAACAGATTTTTATGCAGCTTGACTGACATCATGTGCAGTTATCTACTCCAAAAGTTTCACCAACATGGACTCAATGCTGGCACTCACAATATTTGTATCTGTTTTATGAGGGTGCTCCAAAGTAATGCTTCTTATTTTATTATATTGACTCACCATGTCAGAGGTGGATATTTGGTGGTATGGCAGTGGAAGTTGAACCTTCCTGCCAATATTCCGTTACATTTTTTTGCTGTCCAACAGATAGCAGCAGAGGGGCAGTTTGACAAAATGGTATCTAACATGGAAGTGACATTCATCAACGCTTATGGAAAGTTTAAGGAGACCAAACCATGGATGTTAGCACAGCAAGGCAGTGGGTGTTGTGTTTCAGCAGTGGCAACAGTGACGTGAAAGACAAGCTGTGTTCCAGAGATGACCATGCACAGTGGTCATACCACAAAATGAAGAGCATCTCAATCAGCTCATCTGCACAAATCAGAGAATTACAATCAGGGAATTGTATATGGAGCTGCATATTGGCTTCAATGCATTGGAAACAGTGGGGCAGCATTGGAAAATTGCAAAGTTCGCGCCAAGTGGGTCCCATGAATGCGTGCACAGGAACAGAAAGAATGCCATACGCAAGTTTGTCAGAACCTATCGAACCAATGTGAGACTGAAGGGTACAGTTTCCTGGATCAAATCATTACCAGTGACAAGACATGGTGTCACCACTATGAGCTGGAGTCAAAACGGCAGTCTATGGAATGGTGACGTGAATTCCCCATCAAAAAAAAGTTCAAGACGCAGCCCTCAGCAGGTAAAGTGATGTACATTGCCTTTTGGGATAGGAAAGGGGTGATTCTTCTGGATTTCCTGGAACCCAGACAAACCACCTCCTCCATTCTGACACTGACTAAGCTAAAGGCTCGAACTTCCAGAGTCAGGTCAGAGAAGAAGACAACTTTTCTCTTGCAACTTTTCTTTTGCCAGGCCCCATACCAGTTTGAAGACTGTGGAGCACATTGCCATTCTTAGCTGGACAGTCCTACCACACCCACTGTACCCTACCCACTGTATAATTTGGATTTAGCATCTTCTGACTTCCATTTGGAGCAATGAAAGATGGACTGCATGAGCAACATTTTCCTAATAACAATGCCATCACAGCAGCTGTGAAACAGTGGCTCACTTCCACTGGTGCAGATTTTTATGAGCATGGCATTCAGGCTCTTCTTTTCCGAAAAAAATGAGTAGCTAATATTGATAAGAATGTTGAGAAATAGTGTTTTGTAGCTGAGAATTTGCTCAGTTAAATAGTGTTATTGTGTTCTTTGTATCTGTTGTAGTTTCCATGGAAATAAATAAGAGGCATTTCTTTCAGAGCGACCTATGTGTGTAGGTGTGGCTACTTTAGTGGCAAGTTCTCCAACTCCCCCCACATTATTTTAATTATTAATATGAAAATGTAGAGTTCAAATGTGGAGATTGGATACCTTTTGTTTTTTTAACAGATATTGCACAAAGTAATTGTGCTGCTTTCTGGATGGGGATGAAAACTTATCAGATTGAGAAGGTGAAATCCCTGCACATGTTGCAGATCTCGTTACCGTCCTTCTTCAGCTTTTACTATTGCAGACCATGGGGAAGAGAGCTCTGTCTCACTGTCCACTGATTCCTTTGACCTTCTTGCTGGCTACAAAGAAGTCTGTTCTTTCTACATATGTTCATCTGTCCTTTTTTAAATACAGGCACATTAGGAAGTGAGTGGAGACTATGATATCCTTTTAGCATTTGAAGAAACATTGAGAAAGGAAATATGAGAAACAATTATCTAGAATTAATTTCACACTGTATTAAGCCTGAATTAAGAAATCTGTGTTAAAAAATACTGTGATTTTTATGGAAAATTATTGTATGTTAGTTCTCACAATGTTATTATTTTATCATTGTAAATAGCAAAAATAATTTTTAGATAGGAATCTCCTTTGCCTACAAGTCACAATGTTGTGCTGTTTACGGCATTTTTGTTTTATGCATTACTCTTCCAGCACATTTTCCGATGTAAAATTATACTAGATCTATGGTAATACAGCAGGAAATTAATTCTTGAATAAACCAAAATAATTCAGAAGTATCTCCAGTGAGGATAGTGAAGCTATGTCATTGTTATTGAGCTAAGAATCAGGCATAAAACTTCCTCTACAGAAAGGTGTAATTTATTAGCTTGATCTTTTGAATATTTATGGTACAAGTAAGATTATTCACATGCATTTGGTTTTATCCTTGCAGTCACATTCATGTGAATGAAATCAACTGCTTGTGTAGTAAAGCATAGTGAGGATAAGAGAGTTAGGATCTTAGTGAAATTAGGAGGCATTACTGAAATCAATGATTATGGATGATAGAAATGAGATGCAAAGTCAAAAGGAGTGAAGAAAATGAAATTAGGGAGAGATTTTAAGGCTTATAGCTTTCATATTATTATTCGTTCCTCAGTATACCTAGAAATTTCTACAGTAACACTCTTAAGACAAATTTGATCAGCAATTGTAAACATAAATTCAATAGTGTGCTTTTAAGTATTTGCAAAAGACTTTCTATCCTTAGTTCTCCAATATATCAAAAATGTGCAATGAAACAAAAATATTTTGCACCTCAATCTCAGCGAATTTGAAAATTATAGTAAATGTTATTTCTTTGTATACCACGCATCCACATCGTTATGAGTGAAATTCAGTCTGTCTGTCTTGCACCTAGAATTTTCATTGTGTGTATTTTCAGTCCCTAGGTGACAAGTGCTATGGTATTGATTTGATGTGACCTTCCAAAATTCCTCAGGTGATCAAAACATAGATACTTATTTGAGGAGACATTTGCTAGGTACCTAACAAATGAGTATGTCCTAGCTGGCTAAGGCATAATGGATAGTGAATACTTATTATTCTGTTAGAATCTAGAAAATGAAGATCATAATCCCTTGCTTGGGTGTTTCCTGGTAAATAACAGACTTTGCTTTGTAGGTTAGGATTTGAATGGGTTGACAAGTTAACAGAATAAGTAGTTTGGAAATGGCTATGACTTGAAAATCACATAAAAGTTCAGGAAGAAACTTCTACTAAATAACTCTAATAGCTCTTGTGTGAACTGAAACAAATGCCAAGTCACACAAGAGACCTATTTTTAGACAACAGTTATCTGCAGAAGTTAAAAGTCGAGTTACAAACTGAACAGAATTGTCTCAGTCCACAATGTCATACAAGGCAAATACTCAGGTGTAGAGCTCATATAATTATTGTGCATTTTTACACATAAACATTCATATCATATAACTAACTGTCTTAGTTTCTAACAGAAGTTACTTCTCTCACAGTGTCTGGTATGAAGCTATGTTTTGTTCCCAGAAGAGATACACAACTGATAACACCTGGCAGTGTTGAACACAGCCAAGGACATATTTTGTTCCTCAGTGAAGCAGTTAGAAGGCATAAGGAGCCGGGAACTGGGAGGGGACAGGACCAGGGCAGCTGACCCAAACTGACCAAAGGGATATTCCATACAACATGACATCATGTAACATAAGGAAGGGAAGTGAGCTGGGAGGGCCCGTTTTTGCTTGGGGATTGGCTAAGCATCGGTCGCGGTCAGTAGCGATTGCTTTGTACAATCACTTGTTTTGTATATAATTATCATTATTGTTATTGTACTCTATTTTCCTCTTTCTGTTAGTAAATAGTTTTTATCTCAACCCACGAGTTCTACCTTATTCCTCAATTCTCTCCCCCATCCCAGCTAGGAGGCGGCGGGGGTGAGAGGGGTGAGCGAAAGGCTGTGTGGGGTTTCCGGGCCTGCCGGCTGAAACCAGAACACTAACTGGAATGCTAAATTATCTGTTTGTGTGAACACTGGTTTTGCTTACCATTGTGAATGTCAATATGAGGTTCTACTTATTTACAAAGCAGACAAGTCTTTCTCCCTTTTGTTCTGTACTTTCTTACCAGAAGCTTGCAGAACACTGTTTTTTTTTGTTTTGTTTTGTTTTGTTTTTTGTTTTTTGTTTTCATTTTATAAACCACTCAAACTGTTTGAGAGCCCACCTGTAAAAGAACAGATTTTGTCAGTGCAACTGGATGTTTATGATGACATTATGCTGCATTCAAATGGAAAGGTATTATGTTATCATGACTCTGGAAAAGTTCTTGTACAGATAATCCAGCATGAAGGCCTTCAGTACTGTCTGATGACAAAGCCCTCTGGCATTTGGAGCACAGAGCTCTCCATTGTCCGATATGCTGGAAGCGGCCTGTTGAGGATAAAGACTCAAACACCCTTTCATTTCACAAACATTTTTTTTCCTTTTGCTCCTTTCTGCAGACACTTTTCTGCCTTTCACCCTTGATGGTCCACTAATTAGGAATAAAATGGACAACTAAATATCAGAGTGTAGTCAATCACACTTCAAACTATGCATAAGGCTTGAAATTTTCCTATGATCTTTCACAACGTTCTTTTCTTCCACAAATAATTGACCTTTAGTAGCAATTTTACCCAATTAAAGGTGAAAAAAAAGTCCTGAACAGAAATCCCAGTGTTTCCCGTTAATTAATTCACTGCAGAGAATGCATTGATTGGATGACTTCTCAATTTTGGCATTACATGTAGATTTGTTGTTTAAACTTTTCTTTCATTCTCAGTGGTATTGTGTATGCAATATTGATTGAAAAGTGGTTATTGCACAGTCACTTGTGTTTTTCTGTGGATGGTCACCTACTTATTCATAAAGTGTTATATTAGAGTGACAAACTGAAGTAAACGATGAATTCCAAAAGATGCAAACAAAACAAATGATGTGATTATTTCTTTACTTGTGGCTATTATTTGGCGAGGCTTGCAATTGCCTTAAAGTAATTCCTATATGAGTTAGAGAGACACTCAGAAGAAAGCAGTATAAGTAAGGAGAAATAAAGAATAGCTATTATAAATATTATAAATATCCTTGACTAATGGCTAGTGATGGGAGAGATCTTTTTTTCTTTCAATTGGAGCATTTGTCTTTGTTCTGTCAAAAAAAAAAAAAAAAAAAGGATTTGGCTGCCAAGGGGTACAATAAGTTTTGCATGTTTCTGCTGAGGGATCATTCTCATGGAGTACATTCTCACTTGGATATCATGCAAAAATACTAGGGATATGATGGAGGTCAGAGATGTGAAAAGAAGAAAACCTTTCAAATCTGCCAAGACTTTGGTGGTCCCTTTAACATTTAGTCATTGCTTGCATTCATCATACACAGGTTCTGCAGGTTGCTCTGCAGATCAATACTTGAATATTACACTAACACAGATTTATGGGAATTCATATTCTATGCTGCTCCAGTCAGCTTTCAAAAGATCTGAGTTGTGTTTATAGTAATGCCTCTACTTCTAACACCAGATATTTAAAACTTAGTTTTAAACCTAATAGATATACATTGCTGGGCCTGAAAATTAACAATTTTTTTAGGCTGCTTTTTATTCTTTGAAGTGTTGTCAAACCTAAATCAAATCAGCATGAAAATGAATGAGCAGCAGTCGAGACCACAGTGAAACATTGTTTTTTAATGGGAGGGGGATTGTGATAGCTGTGTAAATGTGTAGTGTGAGCAACCGGGAAACACAAAAGGGTCAGCATGGTTTGAGGTGTGGTGAAATACGCTAATGTGGGAATATATCAAAGCAGTGGATATGAAGAAGAGGGAAATGGAAAAGTAAAAATGACTGCTAGGACAGAAGCCTTCAACATACTGAAAAACCTGGAAGAGAATACACGTTTTATGTTCCCTCTGCTGTGTATCTCTTTAATGGATAATATTGAATGGACAGATGGGGCTGTTGACCAAGATCACAAAATACTTATGATTTTTTTTCTGCTAAAGTACTTGCTCTTCAGGCTTGTTTTTTATTCCAGTTATAATGAGACATCCTTTCAGTGATAGCAAGGAGCGCCTGATTTGCATATGCGCATTCAAGATTAATAAGAGTGAACTCTACTATTAATCCATTGCCTAAATTGAATGTATCACTTTTTTTTTTTTTGTGCTCTTTTATATTTTACCCTTAAATGACAGGCTACTGAATAATTTGAAATCAAGCATTACAAATAATTGGATTTTAAGAGAATCCAGAAACTTGCATGTTTTTCCCTTTAGTCTCTCTCTCCCTTCTTTTTTTCTTTTTTCTTTTTTTTTTTTTTTTTGTCCTCCTGGGCTTAAACAAAAGCAATGCAATTGTTTGCATTCAGTGAATACATGCTATTTTAAAACTCTGTCTCTCAAAATAGCTATTCAAATTGAAATCCTGTAGAATTTTATAATTGCTCTGGACCTCTGAGTCATCTGCTGAAATGTTTTTAATGTTCGATCAACCATAAAACTCATAACTTTTATTTGAGGTCCCTCATCAACAAATTGATTCTACATTTCCATATGATTAAGGAACACATCCTTCTAGTTAGGGATTTGCTTTAAAAGGTGGAGAAATTAGGAAATAAAGAATGTTTCCTATTTCTAAGTGTGAACCAGGCTATACTAACAGTGCAATAAGATTATTAAAAGTATTTGGTCAATATCCAGTGTACCGCTTGTAGTGAGGATCACAGCTTCCATCTTAGAATGTGAGGGATAAAACATTTTCTTTCCTTGCGTACAATTCCCCCTTAGCACAGGACTAAAGGTTTACACAAAGAAGCAAGACAAAATTCATTAACTTGGCAACCACATAATTTCACCAAACACTACTGATGCTGAAGCTGGAATATATGTACGTGTAACTTAGAAACAAATATCACATTTTAGCATTAGTGGCAGGTGAGCTGCATTTGTAATTTCTTCCTTTGCAGCCTGTCTAAAATAACTATATGCAGCTATTCATGTGTGTAATTCAGCTACCTGATTCATTAACATTTAAACAGTCTGTTAGGCAATGACCATAAATTAAATGCCTTGCAGGTTCTTGGCAGAAGTATGTTTAACAGCCATTGATACACTGACGACTTGTCAAGGAAAAAAATTTACATGCCATGCAGCAACAAACATGCATGTTTTATATTAGTGCAGAGCATGCCCTTTAAAGGATGGCAGCTAATATCACTGACGCCTACCACGTAGAAATTTGATAATTATATGGAAGGAGAGCAAACAAATTTACAGTTAACTACAGATTAGTGATAGTGGAGCTATCTGTGTCTGGAAATGGCCAATAATGTAGGACCTAATACAGACGACTTTCAGAGCAATGGAAAGATTTCTGTGGATGGAAGGGAAAGTGCTCCACCAGCCCACCAGAAAGCTAAAGTCCTACTCCTCTGAAACATGTTACAAACAACATTATATATCTGTGACAAAATGCAATGAATTGCAAAAGTAGCCATGAAAATCTCATTCTGTTACGTCTGCTCCCTGATGGCTGATAACCCTCTTCTCCGAACAGCCAGTTTAAGCTGTTTGGACTACTGCACTCTGGCAGTAGATTGTTCTCCCTACTGTCACAACTCTTTCATCTCCATGCTTCAACCATTGAACCCATCTTGGTTAGGACTGTTTGCAACACTTCTGTGTTCACCTGTAGTTAGGTTCACTTCCGCAAATGAAGACTGTCACAAGGCTCAAGGGTGTACTGCTGGGCTACAGCCCACTACTGAAGAGTTTTATATGAAAAAAGCATGTGTATATGCCATGTACACTGGGTGTTTGTCCTGTGGCATGGTTTTGAATTTGACTATGCAAGGCCATCTTGTACTGGCTAGCCAGTGAATCAGTTGTGGTGTAAATAACCCATGATCCTGGGGTATCTCAAGACAAGACAAGCAAACCTTGACTGGCGCTTTAATGCTCTCTTACAATGTCATTAACAGTTTGTGTGTTGATGGTCATGTGGACAGAGACTGTCTCATGGGCTAAATGCAAGGCCATCATATGGACATAGAGAAGGCAGATCTGAAAGGAAGCCAAGCTCCTGGGGCTGATTTTAGTGATACCCAGAACAATCTTTCTTGGCAAACTCTTGAGAGTTTGAGACCCCACTGACTGGATCTTGTTTCAAAATACATATTTAATCACCCAGGTTAGCAATTTACTATTGCTTTTAAAGCAGAAATGGCAATTGGCCTCTGGAAAAGTCCTCATCATTTTTTATGACCTCTTAGATGCGATGGAAATTTTATATTAGGAAGGGTTGAATGTGAGAGTTTTTAAAAGCATAGGTGACTTTTATTTTAATGGGTAAAAGCCATCTCGTTAGTCTTGAGAATTTTTTCACAGTTCTTTGATCTTTACTACTATCATGAAGTTGCATAGGTCTGTTTTGCTGAAACTCTTTGACACATTTCAAAATATAATACATGAAATAACTCTGAATTATTCTGATGTTATTGAGTTATTGTCATGTACACTAAAACTATGGATTGGGAAATAAATATAATATTTTTAGGGGAAATATTCTGGAGAAAAAGATGTTTGTAATCACTTATTATGACTTCCATTCCTCTTTCTTTCCTTGTTCTTTTTTTTTTTTCCTTGTAATTACACTGTTGATTAAACCTGAGTGATTAATCTATGACAAAGTGAACATAACCATTTTTGCCTGGTTAAATCAGCAATCAGGAAGAATTTGCCGTATTCTGTACTCATTATATATACAAAAATCAGTTTCTGCTTCTGCAGACAGAATAAATACTCAGGTGTTGTTTTCTGATTTTAAACTTCATCTCCTTTCAGATAATGGACACGTGAGAAAAAACTTGAGTAATTTTTTGGAGACAGGATCACTGGTGAAACAGTTTAAAAAAAAACACAAAAATCATCTCCTACAGACATAGTTCAATGAATTCTGGATTAGTTATCACAATTTAGCTTTGACTACCGATGAATACAATGCTTTAAAAGGTGGAACATTAGAAAATAACTTTGAGAGGCTCATATTGACTGAATTTATTTTTAGATTTGTTTTTACATTAATTTTCAATGTTTCATATGTCATGACAGACATGCTCTCTGTGGTTTAAAAAGGTAGTATTTTAATAGACCTTGTGTTGCCATGGAATAGAGATGTCCATGTATGAACATCTTTCATTTTCTAGCTATTTTGTATAGTATTTTAAATTCTCTTTTATATATCATTATAGTTTAAAGGTACATCTAACTGATGTTAGTTTTAGAAGTCTTCAAATCTATAAAATTAAACACATTTATTGCAAAAATAATTCTGCCTAGACCTAAACTATTTTCAGTGAAATAAGTGGTATTTTGCAAAAATGATTTGAAAAAAAAAATCCTTCATGATTAGCATTCTACAATGCTATTACAGACTTTTTGTAGTGAAATATTATCCAGATTCCCAAATTATTGCTCTTTCAAGATGAAAAGAAAATACATTTTCCAGACTATCCTTAGCCCCGGAAGGAGGAAGGTATAGACTGTTTACTTATTACTGGCTGTTCTTATTAAGTCTTAATGTAATGCATTTGTCATATATATGATATTTATGTACAGAAATACCTGATAATGTTCCCAATCTCTCTTAAATCAAAAGATTATTTAAGCTATTGGAAAATATAAATTTTAATATGAGAGTTTGTAGAACCCTGAAAATGTGTAGATATGCATTGTAGCTGAGGCTTAGTAGCAAAAGTAGCAAATCGGGAAGCAGTCAGCTAACACACTGAAATTAGGAGAGTTGCTGGCTTTTTTCTTGCCCTTCTCCCCCACTTTTTTTAGCCTCAGATCATTTTCAAAGCTACAATAAATGATTTTGCACAATGGCTGAGTCTTAATTTATTCCATTTGAATTATTTAGCATTCATTTATACAATATTGGAATATTTTATTTCAGGATATAACACTTATCATGGAATTTTTGAAGGAGAAGCATGTAAGTCAAAGTTATTTGTATGAGTGTTTTTCCCACATTTAGCTTGTTAAGTCAGGCATTAGTGATTGGTTGTTGTAGTATTACAGACTACAAAGGCCCTCCAATATCAGATAACTTAGTTTTGTCAAAGCCCATAGCGTTCACAGGAAACCTTTACAGCATGTAAAAGCAAGGTTAGTGTGCTAGCTATATTTGGCATTCACTACAGAAGAGCCCATGTAGCATAGAACAGATGCTCTAACTAAGAACGAAATTGTGTATCTTCAAAGGTAAGATTTCATTTTGGTTTTTATATGCTAGCTTTTTTGAGACAAAAATTTATTAAGATGCATGTTTAAAATGGCTAGACAGGGAGATCAGCTGTTGCAGTGTGAACAAGGCAAATACTAAAACAGATCAAAAAAAGGTCAGGAATATCTTAAGGAGAAAAAAGAAGAAAGCTAAGCTGTGTATTTTTGTAGTGAAGAAGGTGGAAACCAGTAATAGAGCCAATCTGCTGTAGTTAAGTGAAATGAGTGAGAGATGGGACTGAATTTGTCCCACACCGGTAAGCAAATCAAATCCTGGTGCATTTTCATCAGCTGTCAGAAACAGACAGATATTTCTGTGGGGCCAGGCAGGAAATTAGGCTATTAAGTTACAGCTTTTTCACAGAGCCCTTGTCATTCTCTTCTCTTATCCTACAGATGTTCTATCAAAGCAAGTCATTGTAACCATTTATCTTTCCAAACTTAAAATACTTTTTCCAGAACTATTTTTTTTCCCTTAGTATTTGAGGTCTTTGTACTCTGTGTCTTGCTTCCCTGATCTTGTATGGATCTAAGATTAATTTGCCCTAGCAAGGAATTCAACAACAAAATCAATTTCATTTGGGTCAGGTGAGGTCACTCCCAGCTCAGTAGCTTGAGGAGAGAAATAGATTATTATCATTCTGGGAACACTGCTACTTCAGTATGGAGCCAAAAAATGTTCATAAAAGACCCTTACAATAATTTTCATAACATTGGAAACAATTTATTTTTCGTTATTTTCCTCAGCATGAGTATAGTCATCAGTATAAAAATGGACTGTGCTATACAGTGGCTTTTGTATTCTTTAAGAAGAATGGAATAGAATTTGTTAACCAACTGGTAGTATTTCACTAAAAATGTGGCACTGCCAAAATGACATAGCAATACCTTTGAAAGATCTCTTTATATTCTTAGCACATACCAGGTGTAAATTAAGTAACAACATTCCCTCTAGTAAGAATTCCATGCACCATATCACAAAAGGGCAGCTATAACAGAAATTGAAGTTATATCTTTAAAGAAAACATTTTAGATTAAAAAAAAACCTTATAACTTAAATATACTTTAAATATCTAAAATTTGGTTTGCAAAGAAAAAAATCCCAATGTGTTTCCAGAATATATTATTCAGTATCTATCTTCTTTTAATGCTTTGAAGAAAAAAAACCTCAGTAGCTTAAAATGGTTGATAAACCATTAGCATCTTTAACGTGAACTGAATTTTCATGATGTATTGCATCCTGTACAAAATACTAATTACTGAAATGCGTTGGTTCTATCTGAAACTTGTGTGTGCTTGTATATTCATACAGAATCAGATTCTCAGGTGGGTTGGAACTGTACAAACCTGCACTAGCTGAAGATCTGGCCCACACAGGCTAAGAGGAAGGTAAAGATGCTTGACTGAAATTACTGGGCCATGTCCTTGCTTATGCTTTGTACATCTCAAATTTTTGTGTAATTTGAGCTGAAAAGCGACATGTAGGATCCCGTGTTTTAATTTAAAGTCAGTTTTGCTGTCTGTGGGATAGTGTTCTTTGGAATTAAAGGTTCTTTATATTTAGATTGAATAGCAAACAGGAAGTGGAAGTACTTTATGAAAGATTCCTTGACTACAATTCTTCAGAAATAAAATAAAATAAAAAAGTAAAATAAAAGCTTTAGGAATAGTTTTATTTGTGGCATTTGTGGTGTAGCAACCCTGCCTTCAGGTGTTGACCTTAATCACTTTCATTATATGCAAAGAGATTCAAATTTTCTGGGTCAGATCCTCCCCAAGTATATCTTCCCTGAAATCTGTGGAGTAGCATCAGTAACAAATCATGAACATAGTTCTCTTTGTGTGATCAAAACATGCAAAAAAAAAAATTCTTAATAGAAAAGATATCTTTTTTTTTTTTTTTTAGCTGAAAGAATTCAAATTATATCCTCTGCCAATACCGACATCATTGTATTCTTTATTTTTGCAAAAAACCAAAATGCTTTATTTCTTTAATCAGGACTAGTGTTTTTAACAAGAACTAAATAAGCTTTTGACTGTATATTGGTAATATAAAAGGTTTCTTATAACTAAAATTGGCTTCATTGCCATGTATTGAATGTCGAGCCAGTTCTCTTTCAAAATGTCACTGACTACTACTCCAATTATTGTATTGCACAGACCACTGAAAATGTATCCCTAAACGCTTTGGTATTTAGCAATAACACATTTCAGGCTTTACACTTATGTAAGGCTTTTAAACTTTCAAAGGGTTGAATGAAGATTCCTTTATTATTTTCTCATTGATCTGAACTGCCATCTGAAGTCATCTACCTGGACTTGTGCAAGGCATTTGACACTGTCCTGCATGACATCCTGGTTGATAAACTGGATAAATATGGGTTTGATGGACGAACCACTCACTGGATAAGGAACTGGCTGGATGGCCACACTCAGAGAGTTGTGGTCAATGGCTCAATGTCCCAGTGGAGACCAGTGATGAGTGGTGTTCCTCAGGGATCAGTACTGGGACCAGTATTGTTGAACATCTTTGTCGGTGACAGGGACAGTGGGATCGAATGCACCCTCAGCAAGTTTGCAGATGATGCCAAGCTGTGAGGTGCAGTC
>WBMW01000733.1:910206-1131822 GCA_013396635.1 Penelope pileata | reverse complement strand
GGGGCCTACAGGAAAGCTGGGGAGGGGCTTTTTACAAGGATAGATCATGACAGGGCAAGGGATAATGGTTATAAACTGGAAGAGGGTAGACTTAGACTAGATATAAGGAAGAAATTCTTCCCTGTGAGGGTGGTGAGACACTGGAACAGGTTGCCCAGAGAAGTTGTGGATGCCCCCTCCCTGGAAGTATTCAAAGGCAGGCTGGATGGGGCTTTGGTCAACCTGGTCTAGTGGGAGGTGTCCTTGCCCATGGCAGGGGGGTTGGAACAAGATGATCTCTAAGGTCCCTTCCAACCTGAACCATTCTATGATTCTATTCTATGATTCTATGAACTACTGTTCTAAGAGTAGTTCAGAATTAATATCTCAATATTGTAGGTGAAAAAAATGGGTATAAAGAATATAGGGGCTGGATCTATCACAGTTACCTAACTGTCGTTCCAGGCCAAACCTGCTATTCCAGTGATTCCCAGTGCAAGATATTCCTGTGAAATTATATAGTCCATGAAAGTAAAGAACCCGAACCTACTTACTGGGGTGGGTTGGACTGAATGCTCAGTAAGCATGTAAGAGCACATTAAGCATATAGCACTACTTCCAGAGAATGCTTCTCCAGTCTATAGACAGGTGTGACTGCAAGCCTTCCTGACAAAGCTTATAACAGCCTTTCACAGAATCACAGAATCACAGAATTGTAGAGGTTGGAAGGGACCTCGAGAGATCATCGAGTTCAGCCCCCCTGCCAGAGCAGGTTCCCTACAGCAGGTTGCACAGGTAGGCGTCCAGGCAGGTCTTGAATATCTCCAGGGAAGGAAACTCCACAACCTCCCTGGGCAGCCTGTTCCAGTGCTCAGTCACCCGAGTGCCTTTATAATAAATTCTTGTAATTTTAGATTGTTTAGTATGCAACTTGCTCACTGGACATTGAAAAATAGTATTTAATAGTATTAAACCTAGATTAACCAGTACCTTGAATAGTGCCATTCCTCCTGCAAGGGCCAATCCCAAGACCATTTGATGTCAGTGAGCTTTGACTCAGGTGCAGAAGAGATCATTGCAGATCTTGTTACAGTTAAGGAAAAGAATCAGCTGATTTTATTAGCTGATAGATCACATCCATACAGTAGAATGTCATACAGCTTCTGGGTTAGGACTCTGGTGGTAAAGGTTGTACTAAGATGCTTCTTTTTTTTTTTTTTTTATGAGAATAAAGAGGTATTTTTAGCACTAATGTTTAGTCTAGAATTGTATGAATCATCTGAAAAGAATCAGACTGGAATTCAATGAGTCACATGAAGACGAGAATATAAAATGGGACTTCTGAATATGTCAGGAAGCAGTTGCAATCTTGATAGCTTGTGTGACGGTTACACTACTGTACCTGCGATTTCACAGCAGAGATTGTGTTAGAGATATCATTAAGTCAGTGAGCTCATTGCATCTCACTTAGCTTTACACTGCTGGAATGCAACTAGCTTAAATGAAGCTATTCTTTATTTACACTGGCGATCACAGATCAGATCAGCCTTGTATTTTCCAGTGAGGCACGAAGCCATAGACTTGATTATTTGTGAGCAAAGTACTACTTGCATGACAAAGCATACTTACTAATGGGTTGGCTAAAATGGCTAAACACAGATGAGATAAATTCCATTCTGCTCACTTAGTCCTTGCTGTTTCAATTAGATGTGTTGTTTTTCTCACTTTGTCTCAGCCCATTCTATTATTTTTCCTATTTGTATCACACTACATTGCAGAGCAGTTAACGTAGCTATCAGTTTCTCTATTTGACATAAGAACGCTGCAAAAGATGCCTGAAGTGTCTTCTTAATATTAAGTCAATCAAGTATATAAAGCTGCTGTGCATGAAATGGTCTGTAGAGTTGAGAGATACTTATATCTGTGATTTTTTTCAAGATAACAGTTATACTCCTACAATTTTAGAATTAAAATTTTTCTATCAAATCTAGATAATATTCATGAATTAACTTATTTCAAAATAGCAAAAAAAATCATGTCTCCATTGGAATTCTGGGAAAATGACATTCATTTCTTTGGGACTACAATGACTAGCCCAATCCATCAATTACTATTTCCAAAAGAAATAATCCGTTTAGTTTTTTATTAAAAAATTGCTGCTCTCTACCCAATTTGTATTGACAGAGTGCCACTTTACCTTCAGAGTATGGCTCCATAAAATGGTGGCAAAAAAAGCTGCAAAAGGGTAATGGAAAGACATGTTAGGAGAGTGATATGAGAAGGGGGAACACATCTAGGGGAAATACAATTCAGGGTGAGTTTTATTAAAATTTGACCTCAGGCACAGTGATAATGTACACAGATTAGTCTGCATACCAGTAAAATCCATCTACAATGCCATAAATTTCAGAAGAATTAAAACATGGTGGATACTTCTTTTGGGGTTGATATCTATCCTGTTGTGATATTCATAGTTTGTTTATTCAGGATTATTATTTTATGGTTATTTACTGTGCACCATTTATGTTATTTCCTATTTTACATTCATCTCTTTATGTTGCATTTTAATTTTCAAGTTAATTGAAAAATTATTTTTTTATGATGCGTGATTTTTTTATCCACTCAACTGGGTAAAAAGACTATTTTTACTTTAGTCTAATACCACTGAATCCTTTGATCATGGAGTAAAATTACTAATGTAATAGACCTCTTTTTGCTATTGCTTTGGGCTTTGGATTCACTCCATTTAGCTTTCATAATCTTTAGTAATATTATAAAGGCATCAAAATCAGAATTTCCATCAGCTACTCTGGAATCCATAGAAAGAGATATCAAATGAATTGATCTGAGTGGTTGGAATAGAAGTCTCTACATTTAGATGGAGAGAATGAGAATGGAACAGAAAAGAAACATATTCTAGGTGTGAATGATGCAAAATAAGAAGCTGGGGAAGAAAGTAGCTATATAGTTTATATGCAAAATGACAAACATTTCTAAGAGATAGGTAAGACATATACACTTTTTCAGTTAAATATTTTAATGATTTAAAGCACTGTGTTTTCAAAAGTTCACTTGCTAAAGAGACTATGTGAGTGAAAAGCTGACTTGACTTTAATGTTTGGGTTACTACCACTTTGGAATGTCTGAAATGTCAGCTTCACTTCATATATTGCTGTTAATGAATACTTTTCCATATACATGACAATTTCTGCAATGAAATGATTGCAAAATTTCAAAAATGCAAGCAAAACTAATTATTACTTGAAATTAGTGAGATGAATGACAATGGGTTTTTAATGTAGTCTCATTTTTTGTTATTGCCACCATATGATGAAAAAAGGAGATGAGATTGGTAATGTTAAATATAGTCTTACATAATGGTTATGAAATATGAGTAAATAATACTAATATTATTTTAGTAGTATAAATCATATGGGTGTAATCAAATTATTGCTACATGTTTTTACTGTCTGTATTCTTTAAATAGCTAATTCTGAAGTCATATTTGTGGCTGTACCTACAGGAGAAATTTCCTTCAAATGTTGGGATTTCTTACATTTAACCCAGATAGCTGGCTTCCATTGATGCAAATGTCAAGTCTTATCATTGATATTTAGTAGAATTGCCCTTACTGAGTTCTAAGTCCAATCTCCTGACTACCTTATGAGTTCATGTCTAACTCACCTGATTCTTGTCGCAGCAACGGACTTTAAATTATCCTTAAATCTCCTATGCTAGTTTTCATAAATTTCCATTTCTACTTTTTTTTTCTGTTATTATCAGCTTTTACGTTTAACATTTTTACCAGTGATCTGGATGCAGGAGTAGAATGAATCCTCAGCAAGTTTGCTCAGGATACTAAACAGGGAGGTGCTGCTGACTGTCTGAAGAGACAAGCAGCCATGCAGAAGAATCAAGATAGATTGGGGCATTGGGCAGTCATCAATGGCATGTCATTCAACAACAACAAAAAAAAAATGTTGGATGCTGAATATGGGGCGAAGTAATTTCAGACACAGGTACAAATGGGAGTCAAGTGGTTGCAGAGCAGCTCAGCAGGAAGGGACCTGGGAGCGCTCGTGACAGCAGGGTCAGCATGAGCCAGCAGTGTGCCCCGGCAGCCAAGAGGATAATCTGCATTTTGGGGTGCATTAAGCACAGCACAGCCAGATGGTAAAAGAGGTGATTATCCAGTTATATTGTGTTGGTGCAGCCTCATCTTGAACATGGTGTACGGTTCTGGAATCCTCAATGTAAAAAGGGTGTTAAGGTCCTTAAAAGCATCCAGAGGAGAGCAACACAGCTGTAATAGCTCAGGATGCATGTCCTGTGAGGAGAGGCTGAGGACGCTCAGGTTGCTCAGACTGGAGGAGGCCAAGAGGTGACCTCACTGCTCTCTACAGCTCCCTGAGGAGGGGAAGCACAGATTAGTACAGTTTAACTACTTTTTTCTCTGTTCAAGTTTTACTGATGCCAAGAGATTATTATAATCTATAGATACCTTATTTTGACATTAAATATATCAGATTGTTTCATCTTTACATATTAGTAATGGAAAGCAAACTAAGAATTTCCACAAACCACTATCCCCCTCCCAATTATAACCCATGTAAAGAAGATACTTTAAAAATACTCGCAGATGTTTGTCCTGGTTTCCACTGAGAGTGCTAATAGCATACCAATGTTTGAGTTGTTGCTGAACATTAGAAACAAAGACAGAGCTAAGCTACTTAGTAGGGAAGAACCACTGCCTTTATGGAGTGGCAGCAGGGGGCAGGGTGGAGCCAAGACAGCTGGCCTGAATTAGGGAAGGGGTCATTCCGTACCAGGTGACATCATACAGAAACCTATAAAGCTGTGGGGAGTTGGCCAGGGGGGCAGTCACTACTTGGGGACTGAATGGGTGTTGGTCAGCGAGTGGTGAGATGTTGCATTGCTAGCAGGGTGCTCATTGGCAAACAGTTGTATTGTTAGCTGTGTGTCAGTTGGTAGGTACTGAGTGATTGCATTGTGGATATATACATAAACTGTTATCATCATGGTTTTGTTTTTCGTATCTCATGGTGGGGGGGAGCAAGATAATAGCTGTGTTTTGTTCAGTCGCTTGCCAGGTTAAACCACAACAATCTTTCAGAAATAACTGGTGCAAATTATAATCCTAAAATTTCAAGGGACTGTTTGAAGTCTGAAAAACAGTAAACAGAATAAAACCTAATTACTGGAAAAGGAGGCCAGATTCTTTCTTCCAGTAGAAACTCATGCAGTACAACTTTCTGTGCCTTCTGGAGCTATATGCTTCTTTTCAAAGATGTCTGCATGCTTCTTTCTATCTTGTCTTTGTTTAGTACTGAAATGGAAAGAAAGGGAGCGAGTTATGGTTCTCTGTTGTCATCCTAGGCAGAGTGTATCTGCAGCTTTATTTCTTCATAAAACCTTGATTTTGAAATATTTACGTTGCCTGACCTTCAGCTATCTGTCCCTGTACGTTACTGGGGAGTAATGATAAACAGAAGTTCGTACTGTCAGACTCAAAACTTATACAAAATATTATGAGCAGCCAACTTAAACTTTGATCTTCTGGACATATATAACTCACCCTAAGCACACTTGTAGACCTATATGTAGCCTTAGTATGGTTACATTTGCACTACATTTCATTAAATAGTTCAGTCTTTTTTCCTACTGGAGGCCTGAACTGAGACAGGTCTTTATTGCAGTCTCATCCATGATTTAAAAAAAAAAAAAACAAAAAACCTAAGAACTTGGACTACTGGTTTACCAAGGAGAAAAAGAAAAGACTGTTAATGTAATAGCCTTGAATAGATCCTCAAGTGCTTAGTTAAAAGTACCTTTTCAATACCCACCTTCTTAATTTGCTATCCTTATGTACCCGTATGAGGAGTTTTGCCTTGTATGCTCATGACTAAGCCTCATTTTTAACACTGTGGGGATAATTGCCTGTTGAAATCTGTGTCCAGAATTTATTAAAACTAGAGTTTTTTCTTCCTTTCAAAGATGAGGCCCTTTATGTAGCCAAATTCAGCTCTGTATATGATTTCACCATTTTCATAAACAGGAAGCGTTTCTGTTAAAATGTCAATCTGCAAGAAAAAGACTGGAGCTTGCTCAGTGTTAGAGTTCAACTGAAGGCCAATAATCCAATGTTTGTATTTTGGGGAAGGGAGAGAGCAGGATAAAGAGGAAGAAACCTATCTTTCCTTGGGAAAGAAATAAAAATAGCAGCAAACATTATCATTTTCAGATTGTTACTAGCAACAGGGAGACGTGACCCAAATAACAAGTGAATGAATGCACATGCTAGTGCATGATAAAAACCCCAGATAGGAATTTGATTAAGTATTATTATCAGTCACCATTCAGAGAATGGCAGGCAGCCAGTAGAGCATTCAGTTTTCTTTTCATGTCTGCCTCTGGCTGACTGCTTATGCAAGTTGTAATAAAGGTAACCTGCAGATCGGGCTATGCAGCAGATAGCCAATAGTCAATGCTTTCCTCCATACAGGGTCTCTCACTATTGAAAGACAAAAACAGGCTGGCTGCTTAAACTGTAATGGTTTTCTGTTTTTAATTATTTTTTGACATTCTTGAATTCTTGAGTATTGACATTCTTCCCTGTAAAAGCTGAGATTTACAGTTTGTATAAGTTTCTTTGTATCTACTGTGTGATCTTCCTGCTATGTAAAAAGAAAAACACTGATGGAGTGGGAAAACAGATACTTCTTCTCCAACACCCTTTCATTTTTTTAAAATTTGACTTTTAATCCAAATTTGTGTTATGGACAGCAAATTGGATTATAGATAGGATTTTGAGTTAGGATGCACTCTTTTTTTCTTATTCAGGTGAAATGGGAAGGTAAAATAAAAAGTTGAAAAATAGGCAAGCCTTGGATCCATGTTTCTTCCATTTTCCAATGCATATGTTTGCATATACTGTAAAGGAGAAACAAATCTGAATGAGAAGGACTGCAGTAAATTTCATTCCATTTAGAAAAAGAGCAAAAAAGTAACTATAATGGAAAAAGTTCTAAAACTCTTACAACTATGCTGTTTCTTTCATCTGGAGCTAGGGTCTCTGCTGTACATCATTTTCTGCTTCCTCAGCTCCTTGCTGCCACTGCTTTCTAATCTTCTCTCTCCCAGGCTGCTTTCTACTTTGCCTGGCTGCCCCTTATCTAAGCCTGGGGCAACCCTGCCCCAGGCCCACCCCTTCTGGTCACAGGTGTAAGTGATCTGCCAGTATTCCCTGGGGCCAGCCACACCCTTCCACCATGTGCTCAATCATCAGTTCATGCTGTGATCAACTATTTCCCTACAGTAACCTGGGCTTTGGTTTGGGGATAGTAATGCTGCTCATGTCTTACAGTTCACTTGAACTGATCCTGCCATCCTATGCTCAGAATGTATTTATTTTACTCAAAAGGATATTTACAGCAGACTGTAATGAAAGGTTGCATTAATTCAACCCTGATTCCTACTAGTTTGACATAAGAAACATCTAATAGTGTTCCCTGCTCTGCTGTGATTTTTCTGCTTTTCCTGCCCTTTATTTCCCAATAGTTTGTGTCAAGAATCTTTCCAATAAAATGAAAAGTGTTTATACAATTAAACCATGGCTACCAAAAATATTTTAAGGCTTCTAACTCTATAACTGAGTAAGCCTTCACAATGTTTTGCAGTTGTTCTCTGAGGAATAAATGATCGGTTTTATTATGCACAAAACTCACAATTGTCTAAAATACAAAGGGTGACAATATATCCAGAAAGTGTCTCAGCAGGAGATGAGATATGCAGTCTCTCACCCAACCAAATGCTTCATGACTCTGAAAGACGTTTGCATAAGGATAATTGCTGATAATATAATAAATCCAATTAAATTTAACAAGTCAGGCAAGGTCTAATGCTACCTACTGCCACACAAAATAACAGAAGACTTCATTTCAGTTTGAACTGAAAAGTCTCATGATTAATCTGTGACAACCTTCTGCACATCTGGAGCCATTTTACAAAGCAGCCACTATCTTACATGTTAGTACCTCCACAAGCAAAATGCTAGGTACAGAAGGAGATTGAAAATTTATCCATTACATAATGGGCATTTATCCACACTTCGGGACGCAGTTAATGAAGTCATATCTGATTTTTTTTTCTGAATATGTGCATTTAATTATAACCAATCAAGAAGATGGGAAACTGTAAAATAATTATATTTTCCAATGAAATGAAACATACTTAGCATACTCACACACACGTATGGATTCAAAATGCTCTTATGGCTTTCATAGCACGTTAGCACTGACCCAATGAAGTATTGAGCATTTCAATCTTTCCTGGCAAGCATCACACGGTCTGAGAAAATAAAACCTTTATCATCCATGCACTTCTGTGCTTAATTTATGAAGTTCTAAGTCATATGATTTGCCTTAAATAGTGAACTTCAGATATAAGATCATAGTTATAACTAAGCCTTGTTTTCCTTCTAGAACCAAAACACAGCTTTGTAGCAGATACTAAGAGAGAAAGTTTCAGTTAGAAACTAAGACACTAGGTTGGAAGAGAACCTTCTCAGGAGATCACTAGTTCAGACTTTTCTGTTCAAAGCAGGGTGGGTAGGAAGTTGCACCAGGCCAGGTGCTCAGCTGATAGAAAGGAAAAGAAATGTGCAGATGGTTCTGTACAGTCTTCTAAAATAAAAAAATCAGAACTATAATTGTGTATAATTCAGATTTTATAGAAAATATAAAATCATTTGGATTGTGAATTATGAACCCCTCCCTTCCCCGGACACCACTGTTGATTAGCAACGGTGCCCTGTTTCAGTCACAAGGTAAAATATCTGAACAAGATGCTGCTTATTTTGAGAAATAAAACACATACTATGTGCTATTGCTGTATTTTCTGCAATCTCAATGTATTTACAGATATCAACATGGATTTCATCACTGAAAAAGCACAGTGGAATACAATTCAGATGTATGTGAGTCCTAAGATAAATGCAGTTCAATAGTTTTTGTTTGCCTTTTGTTTCAGTCTAATGGGCACCATTTTTATTTATCAATTCCGTCACAACATTTGTGGCAGTTGTTGTTTTTTTGGAGAAACTCTTCTCATGTAGATGCTGAAAACTGTTCTCCTCCCTCAAGTGAGACCCAACTGTCAGTTTCTGGTACTCAAGTTCTGCAAATGCTCTTTGTAATGACTCAGAAGGATGTCCAGAGTTTTTTAGACAGTCACCACCAGCAGATTTAATTAATGGTGTTCATCAATTCCAAAAGTGTTTAGAATCTATAACGTTATCTGCTTTATCTTGCTATATGTGTGCATCATTCTGTACAGTGTGACTAGCAAGAATTAGGTTGCTTCACAAGGTAGCTGGCAGGTGTCAGACCACTTGGGAGCTTGATGAATAATAGCCATACTGATGGCTATTATTTTTGGTATAAATTTATCGTATAAACCTTGACCCCATACCAATTTACTCAGTTCCTGTAGCCAGCAAGAGGATTATTCGCTGTGATGATTTTACTAAACTTGAAGCTAGGTAAATGCATAACATCTTTCTAGAATACTGCTCTGTATTGTAACATTTCAGCATTTCCTGCATTGTTCCACAAGTTAAATACTACCGTACTTTAATCATCTGTTTTTCACCTCCAATGACTAAATCCCAGTGCCAAGTAGCATAATTTGCATACGCCTATATATCCTCCTTTCTTTGTATTTGTTTGTGTATGTAAACATACAGGAATTTTTATGTGGTGAAAAAGATTATCATCTTTATCATTATGTCAAAGAAAGAAAACTGATGGAATTCAACAGAAGATCAACAGGAGGGATAAACAGAAGCTTAGTGAAACAACAAGATTATTCATGGTGGGTTCTGATAGTTCAGATCATAAGTTTTGTAACACTTTTACTGCAAATTGACCTAATTCTCTGCCACAAACTACTTAAATTGATGATGTTTCCACCTATCTTCAGGCATAAAATGTAGTCACTCCTTTCTAACTGATAATCAGGATGTTTATTACTCATTCTGGTTGCTTGAACACTGTACAGTGCAGAAATAGTTCTGCATTACTAATGCCATCAGTAATATTGGAATAACAAGGGAATAACCTCAGTCTTTGCTACAGGAGCTGTTTAACAAATCTAAAAATATTAATCATGTTCAGGGCATTGTCACTTTCAGAGAATAGAGATTATTGCCAGTGATATGCCCAGAAGCAATCTATTTAGTTTTCTTTCCATATAAAGTTGGGAAATAATGAAGGTTTTATTAAATGAAACTTAATCCACCACAATAGGGACTTCAGATCTACCTTTTTCCCCTACCAGGGGATGCAGTATAATTTAATAACAGTCTCTTTAGATTAATTCTATCTATTTGCATGTCACATTGTTAACTGGCTCCATGCCATAGTGTGTAGAGGATTTCAGAGACTGCTGTCTCAGCTTTTATTTTCAAAAAAAGAAGATCTTATATTGATGAGTTGTGAACTACATCATTACAGTAACAAAACTGTAGAATAAGAACAGCTAAAAGTGGTGATGTAAGCTTTTTGGCTGGGGTCCAAGGCACTAAGACTTAGTAGGCTGTGCATTTTCCTGCCACCATGACAGCTGCTGAGAGGTTTTCTATTATTATCTTACTATTTTTCAAGCGTTAAATTGTAATGATTTACTAGCCTATAATGTGGCAGTAAGGTATGAATTACTGTGGCTGCATTTGTATGCTCAGCAACATCTGGTTTACAGGTGTGAATATGTGGATTTTGTTTATTAACACTTAGTGACAACTTCTGAGTGAAGGTACAGAGACAGAAATAGAAAAATGTTCTTATCTATACCATGTTATTTCAGCTCTGTGGAAAATTAAAAAAAAGAAACGCAGACCTTCATTATTTTCTATTATTGTTACTTACTTCTTGGTCTATTTTATTCTAACACCTCAGTAATATCTCCCTATTACCTCTCCGAGAGATATTTTGTTGAAGAAAATTATAAAGAGGTAGGTAAAATAAAGTGTTGTACTCACAATGAGACAGCTCAGCTTATTTTTTAAAATTTCAGCTTGCAGTCTCAAGCATGTAGTCTAACGGCATACCTTCCTCAGCTGAGTCCCTGTCCTGGTCCATGTGGTCTCACTTTGCAGGGCTCCATGTACTCCCTTGTGCTTGCTATGAGCTGAGACAGGATAGGAACTGTCACAGCTCCAGTCATATAGTTTTGTGAGTCTGGTTCTTTCGTGTACAAGTGATCTTCCCAGTCTATTTCTCATTTATACACCCCTTTGGTAAATATTATTTGATAAGTTTTAAAAATAGGATTCACTTTGGAGATACAGGGAGTGATGAGGAAACTGAGTAGAGGAAATGGACCAAGCAGAAAACATTGTCATATGATCTGCCCCGGTGATTATTTCAAACTCTTCCGTTGTCTTACAGAAAATATATTCAAAATTGATATATACATACATACATTTAATTTGGGTTTCTGTCTCTTCTTCCTTTCACGAATAACTACCCTGTAGAACTTAATGGAGTATCAAATTCCTACTGTACATCTTTGAAGAATGATTTTAAAAAGCCATGCAACTCTCTTATAAAAATTCTGTGGTTTTAACTATGTTCATTTAGTTTTATAGGTTTAGTTATATACTCAGTTCTGAGGCAAAGTCCTTCAGCATTTCTGAAACTACCAATATTCCATATACAGTGAACTTTTCTGGGTTTAATAGCTGTAAAGGTTTAAAATGGGAAAGTTGTGGTCCGCAGAAGCCTAAATCTTTTGGTCTCCAGAAAATTAGCCTGTATACATCATACATCAAGAAATTCAGTCTCAAATCTCCTTTGATTTCTTTGCTCTGAGAACTACATCATAGGCTCACAGGATAGGCTGTTTGGAAGGGACCTTTGGGAGACCCATGGGATGCCCACCTCACTTCTCAAAGCAGGACTAATTTTAGGTCAGGTTGCTTATCACCTTGTACAGGTGAATTTTGACTGTGTCCAAGGATAGACAGATGGCACAACCTGGGCAACTTGTTCCAGTGTTTGACCAGACTAATTGAAAGATTTTTTCCTTAGACTCTACATAGTAGTAAAGGTGAAAGAAATATTTAGTCTGGAAAAACAGACATAATTTTTTACAAATGAAGGAAAAGGACGTGTAACATATTTTCAAACTCTTAAATCAAATAATTCTGTAAGACATCGTTTAGCAAAGGAAGACTATTAAACAAGTTAACTGAAATAATCAGTGGAACTGAGAAATACCTGATTTGAATCTAATAGGATAGTAGTTTCATTTGAGTGAGATCTTTTTACAAAACAATGAGGTTTAATAACTGAACTTTTTATGTGGTTTTATGATAAGTGAATAGGGAAGGGGCAAAATGCTGTAACTGTTGCCTTCAGAAGTTCCATAAGAAAAAAAATGAATTATTTTTGCAATTGGCGGGACAAAACTGAGTTTTTTAAAAAATAAGATATACAAGCGCTTTTCATTGTTAGCAAAAAAAAGTAAATAAAAAAAGAAAAAGATGTAATTGCAAGTTAGCAAATAAAGGAGAAAGAAAGAATACATATGTACTAATTTTTGATCCATAGCTTCAGAAATTGAAGGCGCGGATTCAAATTATTTGTTTCTTCTTTTATGATCATGGGCAAACAATAAAAATTCCGTCTCTTATTTTACAATGTTCTTTCTTTCTGCTTTATTTGCTAACCATATTGATTACTTCAGTCTAACTTCTTCCTTCACTACTCTGCAGAATCATGACTTTTCACAGTTGGAAGAATATTCATCTAGTCCGGTTTTATATATGAGTTTTCTAGAAGATGAACAAACTAACTTGGATCAAGAAAAGATAAATCTTCTCCAAACAAGTACCTTTGCAAGTTGTCTGCAGGCCTTTCTTCTTCCTATGCATTCCTTTCACAGGGCCTCTTGTACCTGGGACATGACATCTGGGTTCTTTCCAAGTTCTCTGCTTTGTGACTGTCAAATACTTCAATAAGGGTCAATTCCCTCCTGGGAGATGTGGCCTGAGAGGTGAGAGAATTAAATCACCGTGGTAGAGGGAATCTGAAAAGCAACTGGACTTTGAGATGATGGAATGAATACTGAAAGAGTGGTGAATTGCGAGTTAAATGGTCTGCCAGCTCCGTCTCCAATTTAGGCACTGAGATGACTTAAAAATTAGGCATCTTTCTCAGCAAGATGAGTCAGCATGATAGATGGCAGATTCTTAAGTAACTCAGAGTGCTGGCTGCCTAATAAGGGTGATTTCAGGATTTCTGCAAGGTGAATAAGGGCTTCTCAAGAGTGTAAGGTAGGTAAGATGAGATCATAGAATCCTAGAATGGCTTTGATTGGAAAGCACTGTAAAGATCACCAAATTCCAACACCATGGTGTGAGTAGAGCTGCCACGCACCAGATCAGGCTGCCCAGAGCCCCGTCCAACCTGGCCTTTAACATCTCCAGGGATGTTGCACTACAACTTATCTGGACAGCCTGTTCCAATGCCTCGCCACTCTTTGAGTAAAGAATTTCCTTCTAACATTTAATCTAAATCTCCCCTCTTTTAATTTAAAGCCATTCCTTCTTGTTCTATCGCTATCAGGCTGTGTAAAGTGTTGGTCTCCCTCCTGCTTATAAGCTCCTCTCAAGTACTGGAAGGATCCTGGAATCCCTTTGATCTCTCCTTGCTGTCTTTGTTTACAATCCACAAGCCTGAGAAGAGGCAGTCAGCTAAGGCTACAATGCCACAAACATTGCTATTGAACCAATGAGTTACTTGATAACCCAAATGTAAGAATTTTATATGGATTGGACATGGGTACATGGCTGTTAGATGGTAGATTATCTAGAATGCACGGTATGCAATTTATTTCAATTTATACCTGTATGGTGGTTTTGTAAGCTATGAGAAAACTTGTGATAAATGATATAGAGCAAAGTTAGTGTAACAGACAAAAAATATGACTTGCCATAACATCTGACACTATGAATCATAGAATCATAGAATGGTTCAGGCTGGAAGGGACCTTAGAGATCATCTTGGTCCAACCCCCCTGCCACGGGCAAGGACACCTCCCACTAGACCAGGTTGACCAAAGCCCCATCCAGCCTGGCTTTGAATACTTCCAAGGAGGGGGCATCCACAACTTCTCTGGGCACCCTGTTCCAGTGTCTCACCACCCTCACAGGGAAGAATTTCCTCCTTGTATCTAGTCTAAATCTACCCTCTTCCAGTTTATAACCATTACCCCTTGTCCTCTCATTACCTGTCCTTGTAAAAAGTCCCTCCCCAGCTTTCCTGTAGGCCCCTTCAGGTGCTGGAAGACTGCTATCAGGTCCCCCCGCAGCCTTCTCTTCTCCAGGATGAAGAGTCCTAACTCTCTCAGCCTGTCCTCGTAGGGGAGGTGCTCCAGCCCTCTGATCATCTTCGTGGCCCTCCTCTGGACCCGCTCCAACAGCTCCATATCCTTCTTGTGCTGAGGGCCTCAGAACTGGACACAGCACTCCAGGTGAGGTCTCACGAGAGCAGAGTAGAGGGGCAGAATCACCTCCCTCGACCTGCTGGCCACGCTTCTCTTGATGCAGCCCGGGATCCCGTTGGCCTTCTGGGCTGCAAGCGCACACTGTCGGCTCATGTTGAGTTTCTCATCAACAGGCACCCCCAAATCCTTCTCCTCAGGGCTACTCTCAAGCCATTCTCTGCCCAGCCTGTATGTGTGCTTGGGATTGCCCTGACCCAGGTGCAGGACCTTGCACTTGGCTTTATTGAACTTCATGAGGTTGGCATGGGACCACCTCTCAAGCCTATCCAGGTCACTCTGGATGGCGTGAAGTTTCTCAAACATTTTTAATGCAGACTGGAATAACAATGAGCATATAGTGTCATATGATTATAGCATTTTTCACCTGATGCTACAAGTAATAGCTCCAAATCTTCCACACCATCAAACCATGACTTCAACAGAATTTTCTTTGTGTGAGATTCAGCTGGACAAAGTGGATCTAATTCTGTAATCCAGATTTTGAGACATTTAGGCAGGTAGAGGCAAGTCCAAGCTTTGTTATTTTCTATAATTTCTGGTTTGGGGGGAGGAGAGAATATATTGTTATTTACTTTATCTTATAGGTATATTGTTCTTCTGTGTGACCATTACATATAAAACAATAATAACAGTAGTTAAATTAATCAAAAAATCAAAAAGAAAATCTCTTTCAGTTAAATATTTACTCTTTCACCATGTTATCATTGAAATTATGAATTCCTGTCCCATGTCCAAAAGACATGGTAGATGACATTTTTTCTCAATAATCTCCTGAGTTTTATAAAGTCACCCCCCAAAAAGTCTGACCTTCTTTACAGCCCAGAATATTCTTAACTAGTATTAGAGTTCTGTTCTGTATAAGAAGCCTATTGAAATGAGATGACAACCACTGTGGTCCTCTGTATTTCTTAAAATAAGGACTATTCAAATGAGATCCTTACCTGACCAAAAGTGCAACCATGAGAAGAGGAACAGAAAAGTTGTTAGAAGTAGGTAGCATCTACTACAATACTAATCTGGCTGATATTTAAAGTCATCCTTATTTTCAAACTTCAATTTCTTGCTCATGCAAGCTGCTTCCATAGTCCTTCTCTCCCTCAGCAGTGATAGTAGAAAGTGCTCAGTATCAGTTAGGCTTAAGCTTCAAGCGCAGTATGAGAAACTATTTCTTAGCTCTGTTAATGAGAAAAGAATGGGTATATGTGAAGTTATTAATTCAGTATTTGAGTCAGTGATAATGAAGGGCCATAATGTTTTAAAAAGAAAGAGACCAAACTGTTCTGACATTGCTGAGATGTTTTCAGGAAAAAAAAACCACAAATTTTCTCTCTTTTAATTTTATTATTGTTGTCATATATTTAAGAGGAGGGAGTGGTAAGCAGGAAGGAAGGAAAGGACTTGCTTTTTAATTTGTTTGCTTTGAAATCATAAACATTAAATCACAGAACAAAAGAAAATACATAAGCTATAACATGTAAAGGCTGAAATATCATGACTGGTGAAGAAGAGTAGAAGTAGACTTAGTGTCTATCTCCACAGCTGAGAAGGTAAAAATGACAGCCATGAAAGAGAAGGTAGATAAAAGACAGAGAGATGATAATAGCAAAATTACAGAACTGGCATTTCTTCCAATGTGACAACAGACAAGAGTACTGAACAACAAAAAATAGTCTAAATTTTATATTTTTGGTGTTTTCTTCCAGGCTGACACCTTTTCATCACTGTCATAAAACCAGTGAGACAGCAACGTTGCAGAATACTAGATTTCTCTGAATACATGCTGAACACTCATGACCTTTAAGGAGAGATTTCACAACTTGTTAAAATGAGTCTATAGAGGAAAACATGAGAGGGGATGGGGGAAGACACTGACTTATACTTCCCAGTTTATCTGTGATAGCTGAGAAACAACAACTCAATCTAAATACTGCCTTCTAAGGCACGAATGAAAGCAGGATTTGTTCATTAGAAAGTTCTTCCGAATGAGTTCTTTAACAACCCCTGTCATTATAACATCTTACTAACCCATAGTTTATAATATATTTATCCTCATGCCTTTTCCCAAGGGAAAGGAATGTTATGTCCCATCTCTGTGCATAGCAAAAAGAAGCACAGAAAAGACAATAATCATCATTTTTTATGTCTAAATCTCATATAACTTTTGATTTCAGTAAGAATCTAAATACCTTTGGACAGCTAACCTGAAGCAATTTGCCTGATATCATACAGTTTATGATATCATATATCATAAACTGTAAATACTATGTGATCCTTAGAAAGGACCACTGACCATAGTGATCACCATAATCAGAAGTTCTCCTTTTGGTGGTGATCCAGACACAGACATTACATAGCTGTGAATGCAGCGTAATCAGCCTCCACCACCACAACTAAAGCTGGCTCAAGACTCTCAAGAGATTTGTCATTCCGGGAAGCCAGGGAGTGAACACACAAGAGGGAATTTGATTCTCCACCACATCAAAGAAATGACTTGACTAGGACAGAAGAAGGGATGCATGAGGAATTTTTGCTTCAGAGTCTATTTATGAATTTTGCAGTTAAAAAAAATAAATCAAATATGTTGCATAAACAGCAGAAAGACAGACAAGCACTCAGGGCTACCCTTCTGCATAGCAAGAGTGCTGCTATAACTACAGCCTACTTGCAGTTTCTCTTCCTACTGCTTTCCTGGCTATGCAGCGATTCAGGCTGTAAAAAGGGAAAATGTCCAATTCTCACTTAAACAACTCAATGAGGATTAGAAATTTCACTTTAGCAGCTAAAAGCTGAGCTTTCAGCTAGTGCTCTACTCAGCATTTATCTGTCTCTGTGAATTTGAGGTTTGCTCAGTTTCTGCTCATTCTAACAGCACTAAGTTCACTAGCTTCACCTTTAATTTTTTTTTTTTTTTTTTAATTATCATTTGTCTTCACTGGAGCAACATCTGGGAATAAACTTAGCATATCCACTATTGCAATTACTTTAAATGCCAGAAATGGCCTGATGCGAAGAACTATAATTTTTGTTCTACAACATATCACAATGCATGTTCATTCTGTGGACATATTCAATATATATTTGAGATTATTATTTCAGATTGATCACTATATTCAGATGATTAACTAGGATCAGCTATTAACTGCTTCTCTCTACACCCTGAAGAAGTTAAATCTTACCCCAAATTAAGTTCTACTAAACAGTATATATTTTGATTATGAAGTGCTGCAGAATTGCACCTCCATAGCTATTTAGCACTGCTCTTGGCAAGTGTCTTTTGTGCACAAATGTCTCCAGCTCAGAGACTCTGATTGAGGCTCCTGCCAAAGGGTTGTGAGACTATCTGGGAAGCAATGTGGGACAGAGCCAATGGAGATAGCATGATTTTTGAGCTTTGAAATAAGGGCAAATCTCCAAAGATGGAAGAAAAAAAGAAAAAATGTGAGTGTTATAGCTCTGAAGAACTCTTCATGCTATCAATCGTCTTTTAAGGATTTTATATCAAAAAAAGTCTTATGGGAGGAATTTAAGAAATTGCTTCAATCCTGGATAGAGAGAAAGGATTAAGGATGTGAAATAGGAAGGGCAAATGATGACAAACTCAGTCTTGTGAAGGAGAAGGATCACTGCATTATTCACTTGTGTCAGTCAATCTTCTCATGATCATTATAATCAATATGATGTAGTGGTTTAGACTAACTCCTCAGAAAACTTTGTCAGCCCAAAATTGCTTATATTTCATCTACATTTAGTTTGTATGGATCTTTTTCAGCCAGATGTTAATTATCTGGTTCTATGAAGATAGTGTAAAACTAACAATTACCTGCATTGCTGTTGACAGCAAAATTTATGGCTTCTGATTTTCTGAATGGAGTTAATCAATTTTTTTTTTAATGGAATGGAGAATGCTACTAAGGTTTGTGGAAATGAGGCAAGCAGTACTAAGACAGAAAAGTGATTCCTTGTCAATCCTTCCAGAGGATATTTCAGAGAGAGGATTTGTACAAGCTATATGTTGATTTACATTATAGCTGCCTGTCTTGGTGCCTCTGTACTAAACATGTCACTGTTCTCTATTTTATTAAAATGGTAAGCCTTTTTCAATACAAGCTGGGCTTTAAATTGAGGTGAGGAGTGTGGAGGAGAAGCCTTACTTGCTTCTTTGGAGCTTTTGTAATGGTGCATATGAAGCTGAAGCCAAAGATAATACCTGCTTCAGAGTGCAGTAGGCTGGAGAAAATCCTGCTGCAGTTTTAAAAAGCGTATTGCTACAGGAATTCTTAGAGAGGAGTGCACTTGAATCAGGCTTTGCACGTGCCTATTTGTTACTGATAACTACAGAGTACATGATCAGTTCTGTTACAGATATGTAGATCGCAGTCAGTATTGACCAATGACCTCAACTGCTGCACAGTGTAGGATCATGCGGAGGAAAAGGTACCTCATACATTGTCTGAATTATTAGCAGTGAAAAGCACATTAAACATATTTGAATCTTTATACTAACATTAAAATATATGTAACCAAACTGAGTTTGTAAAAGGTTCTGTAGACTGGCCAGTGTTTGATAAGTGATGCTGATACCTTAAATAAAATTAGTTATTTAATTGACACTGATGTGCTCTAAATATTGTGAATACATTTTGGCCTTCACAATAGTCTGAAACACAAGTCAAAGGTTTACTTTGGACCTTCCAGATAAAGAAATTCTTAAAGTATATGCTCCTGGGCATGAAAATAATACAGTGAGCAGAGAGTATCTAAACACAATGATCTTTTTTTTTTTCCCTCCAGAAAATGTAAGTGAAACTGAGGAGAGGCAGCAGAAAGTGACTGCAAGTGTACACATCAGTGCAGTGAACAATTCCACAGTTCAGAGCAGCAATATATTCACCTGCTTGATGACCTGGCTTCAGAAAAAAATAAACAGACTGTCAGGTACCTCCAAAATAGGCATCAATGTGTAGGTCATTCGAAAGGGAAAATGTTTCTATCTGAAAATCCTAGATAGTTGTCATCACTGGTGACTTTCCTCCTTTAATTTTCTCTAGTCTATTGGAGAGAACTGAAAAAGCAACTTAGATACTGAATGTTAGAAGAAGTGATGATACCTTCAAAGATTAGGTAAGGCAAAGAAGCTTCCATAGAAAAAAGATAAGCGAAAATCAACGAAGCAGCAAGTGAACTCAACAACAATTTAATAAATCTAAACTTAGAAGTTTTTCGTAATGGAATTCTGTGGCAAGATGAAAGTGAAGGATTGCAGAGAATTAGGTTAAAAGTGAAACTAAGAAGTTGGCAGCATTTGGAAGCTCTTAAATTACATCTATAGTAACTCATTTTCAAGCCTATTTAAGGCTAGGTGGAAGGAAGAAAAAAATCTATACTAATGATCACATAGATCTTTTCCACCTATAGTTGTCTGACTTGATGATTTATCATAATGAAGTCATGAAAAATGAGAAGGAAAAGTAGGAAATAAAGTAGTTAAGCATCAGCTGCATGGAGTGAGCCTAGCAGCACAGTACGCTAATGATAAAAGCTATATTCAAGAGAATTTTGGCTGCTGCCACCAACATAGAATTGAAATTGAACAGGTGTCATGACAAGGCAGAACTTTGTTGACATTTGACATTTATGAAAGATTCAGTTCCAAAAATCTGATGTAAAATAATCACTTCCTTAGGCTAGGAAATAGGAGAGCATGTGGTTATTGGATTGCACTGTTATGGTTTGACCCAGCAGATAGATAAGTCCCACGCAGTTATTCGCTCACCCTCCCCCCTCCCCAAATGGGATGCAGGAGAGAATTAAGAGAAAAATACGGTAGAATGCATGAGTTGGGATAAACGCTATTTACTAAGATAGTAAAGAAAGTAAAAAAAAATCAGTACATATATATATATGTATACAAANTAAATGCCTCATCAGAAAGTATTGAGCACTTACTGTTCCCTTGAAGCTATATATATAAAAAAAGAGGATATGCAGAGCAAGGGCTCACAGCCAGCGGCAACCCCTCCTCCTGGCTAACATCTTCTATAAAGATCACATGATGTCACATGGTATGGAATAGCTCTTTGGTCAGTTTGGGTCAGTTGTCCTGGTCCTGTCCCCTCCCAGTTCCCAGCTCCTTATGCCCCTCTAACTGCTTCACTGGCAGAAGAATGAGGAACTGAATATGTCCTTGGCTCTGTCCAACACTGCCAGATGTTATCAGTTTTGTTTATCTTCTGAGACCAAAACATAGCTTCATGCCAGACACTATGAGAAAAGTAACTTCTGTTAGAAACTAAGACAACTGTGAGCCACAGTACTTGAGACTGAGGAGGTCGGCTCTGCTGGACACAAAGCCACACCAGGGTAATGCAGTCCTGGTGGTTACAGGACAAAGAAAGAAGAAAACATCAACCATGAACAGAAAGACACTGGCCTCCATCTGAACAACCTTTTTTTGTGGTTCTCTAGGTACCTATGTCAATATATAAACACACGTTTGTGAGTGTATCTGTGTAAACATATGTTTATACTCTGAGGTTTGGCAATACTTTGCAAGTGAATAAACTAATTTTTGCCTTAAGGAAACATTGCACAAATTGATATATAACTAAATTGTCTGAATATAATTAAAGTAATCTGTAAATTGGTAAAAGCCCGTGTAAAAAATGCCTACACTCTCATAAGTACTTACATAGTACATATTGAGCAGGAAGTTCTAAAAATAGGCAAACTGTTAATTTGATTTTTAATTTCCTGACATCTCTCTTTTGGCTACAAAACTGCAGCCTTATTCTTGCACTCTCCTGAAGAATAAGATGATAGTATATCTTGTGGGATAGAGCAGCGCTAACGTTGCTTGAAGAATGGTTTAAAACTACAGCTTTGTTTACCGTGTTTTCAACATATTTTAAATGCCTACTTTAAATGCTGTCACAGCACCCCTGTAAAATAAAGAAATTATACTATTCATAGTTTAAATGTGATGCCAGATTTTCTATTGTCAGTTTGGGTTAAAGTTGTGATTACTTGTAGAAAGCTGCCATCTGATAGTACAGTGGGGGTCTTACCCTCACCTTATTGCTTTTCGTCTCAGAATGATACTTATGGGCTCATTTTTATGACATAGCACGGACTACAGTAACATCTATATTGCTCAGCTCAGTTTCACTTAACTCTTCCCCAAAGTTGTAAAAAGGCAGGCAAAAAATATTTCTGGAAACCTTTTTATTTTTTGCTACTCCATTATAACACTCACCTAATGGCAGAGTTTGAATGATACCTCATGTTATAGCAGTTCCAATATAGGTTTGAACAGTAATAAATTCTTACAAAAGCCTTACAGTATCTGGGCAAAGAGGCCAGTTAAGATCAAGATTCACTTTCTGGAAAGCAAAAATTTATCTCCAGGAGTATCTTTTTTCAGTGTCTTGTGCCATTATACATTGAAAAAGATGACTGAATTTGGATAAATAGAGAAAGGAACCAGCTGCCTGAGGACAGCTGAAAGATTTAAATTAAATCAGTGTCTTTGCTAATTTTGAACACTGCCTAAAACGATCCCCCTCTATTATATTTACAGGAACTAGTGCTATCATTTAGGATACTGAGATGTGAGGTCCTTGTTCAAAAGAGTCCACTACTCCTAGTCGAGGTAAGGACCAGCACATAGACACATGAACAAAGTATGTCCTTCTGAAGTGCCTTTGGGTGCAGAGTGTTGTATTCCATCCACGAGCAGAAACAGAAGTTTAAAACAACAGGCACACAAAAACAGAAAAGCCATCCTTTTGTCATTGCTACAGCAATTAAGTATAAATTTTTGAACTGTGACTGAGCCTATTCAGCTCACCCCAGCCCCAAGGGCAGTTATTTCTCCCTGCACAGTTCAATACAGCTGTGAGCCCCTCTGGGATGCCTGTGCAGGAATGGCTGGTTGTCCTCTGATAGGATGATGGCACAACAGCTTGAATCAGTCACAATTCTTTCTATCAACAACAGCGTTCTGGCTTATTTTTCACATCCTAGGGCACAGCAATGCCAATATGAGCCAGCACATTTAATTGCCCTTGAAAAGTAACCTCTAGTAATAGAAATTATTCCTACCCTCAGATACTTTTTCCCTGACTTCATTTGGGCTAATGCACTTATGACAGAATCTCAGTGTGCCACTCCCTTGAATTTCCTTAAGATCTGACCTCACACAGCTACTTATTATGAGACATTTGCCACTGCTGTGCATTTTGCCATATGCTGTCTCCATACCCAGCACATTTTTATCCCAAATACTCAAATTTACAAATAACCTGAAAATGGATGCCTTGCATCAAATTTAATTTTATAATGCAGTGACCCATTCTACCACTGTGTAATAACAGGTCCCACTGTGACAATTAAAACAAATCATCCTACAGAATATGCCATTAGACACATTCATGCCTCATCAGTAACTGCATTGTCTTTTATGATATATTTCAAGAAAAGATATGTAACTTTAGCCTGCTTTCTCCGAAGCACAAAATGATTTATAACAAATCTCCCATCTTCTCAGTTTACTAGGAAAATTATATATGGATGAAATGAAATAAAAACTCTAAGAAATAAAATAGCTGTTGGCCACTAAATAAAAAACAACTGTGCAGATAATTTTGAACCAATAACAGTTGATCTAAAATTAAAGTAAGTTTCTAGACACTAGTACAGCTGTTACTTCTTAGCTCTTCTGTTTTGAACAAACTAGAATTAGCAAGCAATCAGTGGAAAAATAAACTCTGCTAGTTCATATCACATGATGATAATTTTACTTGAGAATCTCTTCTACAATGTACTAGATCTCAGCCCATTGGGTGACATTACCAAGACTGTAATGCTGCATGCTGTTTCCCCCAAGCCTAATCCTGTCTCTGTGAGCAGTGCTCTGCACGTAGTAAATGTGTAAAATGTAATACCCAGTACAACAGTACTGTCAAATTGTCAGAGTTTTTGAGGAAGGGTTAAACTAGCCCTCTGCCAGATCTTTACATCCTCACTGCTGGGGACACTTGTAATTGGAGTGTTGAAAGTGAGTAACACTCTCATTTGTATATATTTGTAAGCTGCCTCCAAGCTCCTTTTGTGTTCTCAAGTGGGTAGGACGCTTATGGTTGAGCTTCATCTCATTAACTTTAGACATTTGCATTGTAGACTTCTGCAACTGAACTAGACACTGGAGACTTACTTTGTAGTCAACAGAGACGTAAACTCCTAAAGGAGGATTCAGCTGACCAATTTGAGTCATTTCATAGCAGGGCACCTGTTAAAAGAATCAGTTCACGATTAGATGAATGAATTCAGGTGTCTACACTTGGTCAGAAGAATCCCACTGGGAGTTCAAAACCTCTGTCTAGGTGCTTTTGCTTTTGTCAGTGGGGAGAAAAAGAGATGTTTTGCTCCTGTGCATCCTGTAACTTGCAAACTCAAGCTGTGCACTGTATCTTTTGCCTTTTTTTTTTGTTGTTCACTTGAAACTCATACTGTGCTGATAGGTAGTCCAGTACTTGTTCAGTAGAATGGTTCCCAAGAGTCGTGGTTTGACTCAGCAGATAGCTAAGTTCCACACAGTTATTCACTCACCCTCCCCCCTCCCTAAATGGGACTGGGGAGAGAAGTTAAGAAATATGCGGTAAAACTCGTGGGTTGAGATAAACACTATTTACTAAGATATTGAAGAAAGCAAAAGAAATAACAATACATATATATATATATATATAAAGAGGATACGCAGAGCAAGGGCTCACAGCCAGCAGCGACCCTTCCTCCTGGCTAACTCCTTCTGTAACAAAAGGAACAGGAAAACCGATCACATGATGTTATATGGTATGGAATAGCTCTTTGGTCAATTTGGGTCAGCTGCCCTGGTCCTGTCCCCTCCCAGTTCCCAGCTCCTTATGCCCCCCTTAACTATTTCACTGGCAGAGGAATGCGGAAGTGAGTTATGTCCTCGGCTCCGCTCAACACTGCCAGGATGTTATCAGTTTTGTTTCTCTTCTGAGGCTAAAACATAGCTTCATACTAGACACTATGAGAAACGTAACTTCTGTTAGAAACTAAGACACCAAGTTAGCCAATGACAAAATTGTACTAGTCTTCACAGGAGAGTATTGAAGCCTGACAGCATTTTTGTGGCCTGTATCAGCTATTCCATAAGATAGATAGTTCCTGTGAACTGTCCCACTTACCAACAAGTACAGGCTGGAGTCATACACATATTACACATGCTGTGGATGCTTTTGGCTTGAACACTTAACATGCAAGCCATGTGCTCCCACAGCATATCCCTTCCAGCTCTTGGCCCTGGCTCATCTGTCTCATACAGAGATCACGTTTCTACTGTCCTACACAAGAGACCGACTTGGATCTCATCACTGCTCTCCAATGCCTTGTACAGCAGGAGAGGGTAGGTGGGGACAGAACCAGGATAGGTGATGGATTTTGTTAGCTCTTAATTAGAGTTATCAAATCACAAAATCCATCACCAATGTCACTACCCATCTGTCCTGACACAGCTCTTGTAGGTATGACAGGTCTCACAATAAAACCTTATACCAAAGAAAATTGACGTTACAATCTTTGTCTTTAATTAGGCTCTCCTCACTGGATTGAATTTCCTGGCCTTTCTATGTAGAAAGAACCACAAGCCATGCTGCAAAGAATGAAATGAAAGTAAATCAAAACTGTGACACTTTTCCCCTTTCACATCTGTGCATCTCTTGCTCTTGCTAAAAAGAGGAAAACAAATAGGTAGTCTGTCAATGACCTCACTAATAACAAGATTTACATTTCTGTACTTTTGGATGGATTCATTTAATTCCTTTAAAACTCTGATTCTTACTGCAGATAAGCCATCAGTGTGTTTAACAGGATATTAAAAGTAAAAAGCAAGTGTAGAATAGCAGGTTCATTAGACAACACTTATTCCAAATGTGGAAGCTGAACACCAGATGCCATTTTGCATAATAAAAGCAGTCAGTGATTAGCCCTTAGAGGTCTGTGATCCCTGAATAATAACTCATTTTTCAACCCTGCCTGTTATTTTATTCCTTCCCCTAAATTTTCAGCTTCAGGACTAGACCCTTTTAATAATTACATAAACCAACTGTGACTTAAAATTCTTAATGCTGTTTTAAATTTAAGTGATTTTCCAGTACTTATTCAAAACAGAAAAAAATCCTACAACAACAACCATTTATTGGAATAATGAAAACTCGGGACTCACTGAAAAAATAGAAAAGAGAAATACAGTCTATAAGTGGAAGAAAAAAGGCTTGGATGTTGGAACTCCCCAGCTGGTATAAATCCAGTGGGAGCTAAGAATACACAATCACTGTCAGGCTCTCCTGTCATTGAATTCCTGGCTTTGAGTCCCAGTTAAGAAAAATTGAGAAACCAATTATTTAGTTCCAGGGAAGATGGTATAATCATTATCCTCCCTGAACTCAAAAAGGGGAATTTATGCATGTAGGCTACTGATTTCTTTGAAAAATGGTGACTTCTGTGTCTGTTCCGTCAGCTTTGAGTTTAGGAGTAAAAACCAGTAGACATGAGATGATCAAATCTGGATGACTTGGCTCTTAGCTGCTGGACATACCCAAGTCTGCTGCTAGAGGATGTTTCTTCCACAGTAGACTTTTATTTGACTGTTGTTCCATATTAGGACAAAAGAGAGAAACATAGGTGTGGAAAAAGTGTCAGCCTTCAAACAGATCAAAGCAATAGAGTGGGTGGATGAAAATACTGGCATGGAGATAACAAAAATGAAGAAAAAAATTCTTCAGGACATGGAAGGTGCTGGGATACTTCTGTGTAGAACTTTTATTTTAAGATCAGTATATCTTGCTGCTATTTCTAATGAGCACTGCTCATTTCAACCTGACTCCATGATAGATGAACATTATAAAAACAAGAGAAGAGCATAAGTTTGTGGCCCAGGAAGACCTTATAATGTAATCTTTTCAAGTTTCTGCAATTACAAGAACTAAAAGTATAATGCAGTTATGGACAAATAGAAACACACTGCAGTAATAGATTTGGTACAATCATTTGAAAGCCAATAAGTATTTTTGTTTCAGTGACAGTTATCTGTAGCCGGTTGTGTCTGTAAGCTGGTGGCAAGACACTAGAATAAACTTACCAGCCCATCTGGTGCTTAGAATGAAGTATTTCTGTATTTCATGTTATTACAGCCAAGGTTGAAAGCAAGAAAACCTTCTGTGGTTCTGACAATGCCTCCATGGGAGGTCAAAAGGACAGTCAAGCTTATAGGAGTTGTAACATTTTAATGGCTGATGGTCATTTCTTGAACATAAATTTTTGTATGTGAATGTTCATGTACGTGTGGACATATATATACATATATAAATGAAAAATAAAGGTGGAAAATCCAAAGTGGCTGATCTGGGAAAGAAATTACATTTTGAAGAAGAAATTTAGTAAGAAACATTTTATAAAGAAGTCTTTTTTTTACTATGCTATGCTGTTCTATAACAGAATAAATAACATAAAATCTCAGATTTTAAATTGTGCTAAAATTTGCTGAATTTGTTCACACTGTTATTTACTGCCCAAACACTCTTACAGTACCTTTGCTTTAGCAGAATCCATGTACATCTATATACTTTCAAATTGGTGATTAGATATTAAGGCCTGTGAAAAATGTATTTCAGATATCGGGAATAATGGAAAACATAACTACTAGCTGAATAGTACAGTCTATAATTTTAGAATTTAAATGTTTTCAGAGATTTTCCTGTATGTTTGCAGTTCAGACCAATGGCAACTCTTCCTCAGAATAAATTGCCATTAAACTTGGTCTCAGTGTAAATTATAATAATAAAAATGGAAAACAAGGATATACTAGAGCACAAAGGCTGAAATAACATATTATCATGTGCTTAATGTCATAATGTGTTGATGCCTTTTGTTTGTGTTATAATTCCATGTTAAAGCTCTTGTTTTGGCAGGTAGCACCAGGTGGCACTGTTACATAATCATCTACATTTTTTTTTAGCAGGAGAACAAGGTTTCAATGTGGGGAAGACATGCTTCAATCAGGCAAGCAGGTGCTAGGTTTTATGGAAATAGAAGCTGCGTAAGCAGCAGAGATTTTTATTTTGTACACACACTTTCCTTTTATTATAATTTTTATATTCACTTAATATATTGTGCAGACTCACCCTCAGGTCATAACATGAAAGCTAAAATTTTCAGAAAGCAGTGTTTCCAGTATACTGTTTGTAAGTAACTCTGTTAAAGGACTTGTGCGTGTCTAAATAAAATCTATGTGGTGTTTACCTGGTTGCTCCATCATAGTATTCTACGTTAATAACCAGTTTTTCCAAAGTCCCAAGTATTTGATATTGTTTAACAGGAAGATGAAAAATTGAACACAGATACAGAAAGAACCCAACATAATGGGATTATGAGATTAATTCTGTCACTTGGAGTCATGTGAGCACACAGTAATGCCAGTGAGGAGCCCCTCTGAGACTCCAGTGTGCCAGAGCTGATCTGACTGCAGAGTCCGAGTCATTTTAAGCACCGGAACAAGTTGCCCAGAGAGGTGGTGGAAGCCCTGTCCCTGGAGACATTCAAAGTCAGGCTGCACCAAGCTGTGAACACCCTGATCTAGCTGTAAGTGTCCCTGTACATCGCACGGGAGTTGGAGTAGATGACCTTTAAAGGTCCCTTCCAACTCTAAGGATTCTATGATTCTATGATTTTGTGAACCTGGAGCCTGGCTGTGATTACTAATGTAGATAAAGATTGCAAAACCTAATAGAGCAGTGGTATGCACATTTTATTTGCAGACCTAATAGAACTATATATTTCTCTAAATAGTTGAACAGTTATCTGGACAGCTGTTATTTACACTGCTTCAAGTTTTAAGATGTCTTTCCACTCTCCTGTTATATGCTAAGGAGCTACTGACCTTGCCACATACCTCTTCCAGAGACCCTTGCTTTAACAGTGCATAGCTCACTCCAGAAGCTTTTGCTTATCTTTTGAGAAACCATCAGAAATGCTTTGTGTACTGGGTACTGACAATGAGTGCTTACATCTTCCCGGTTCTGAGGATTGCCGTAGCTTTGGTTTTACCACTTCTACTTATGTCAGTTTTAACATCAGCTTTGGTAAAAATAAGTGAAAGCTCTTTGTAACAAAATCAATACAAGTAACATTCCTGATGTTACAAAAAATGGGGAACAATGTAATAGATATCACCTGATATTTACATCTCTCACAATGACAGACAGGAAAACTTCCCTACCTATTTTGTACATTCTTCAGGTGGTTTTCTAGGATTCAGTTCTTGTGTGGATTTTTCACGTAAGAGAGGACCCTCGTCTAGGAAAGCAGGCTTATCTTTTTGTCCTGTTCCTCCTGTTGCTTTTTTTTTTTGCTTTTTCTCTCCAATGTCGTTTATATCTTGACTTGATAGAAATTAATTTCAGCAAGTCATCAAGGTCAAATGTTCTTTATTCTAAGGTAGAACAGTTCAAATCCTCTGTTGAGTCTCCTTGTGCAGAATTTCACTCTTCATTCTATATCTACAACTTGGCACAACAAGGCAAACAGTTGTGGATTTTATATACTCGCTACTGGCTCCTGTTCTTGATCTGACATTTCAGTATTTATTGTTTTGACTTGGTAGTGACTTTCGGGTGCCAAAACTAACTATGACTTTGGTCAGACTATGAGAAGAGTTCTTGTCAAATAGTATAAGACAAAAAAACAAATGACATGATGTAAGTATCACTTGACTCAACCACTTAAGCAAAATGAAAGCTCAGAAAAGAGAAGTGTGAAGGCATCTTAATTAACTGCCAAGGTGTATCGGAGGCATTGGTAGATATAGAATAATGCTGATAAAGTAAGGAACATGTGGGAATGGAGAGGATACATAAAACTAGCTTGGTATAATTTGTCCCCATTCGTGGATTACGTGAGATTCATCAGCTTTAAGGAAATGATCTAAAATGCAAGTCAAGCCAGAGAAAATACAGTCAGAAAATACAGGACAGAATCACAGAATCACGGAATTGTAGGGGTTGGAAGGGACCTTGAGAGATCATAGAGTCCAACCCTCCTGCCAGAGAAGGCTCCCTACAGCAGGTTGCACAGGTAGGCGTCCAGGCGGCTCTTGAATATCTCCAGGGAAGGAGACTCCACAACCTCCCTGGGCAGCCTGTTCCAGTGCTCAGTCACCTGCATCGTGAAGAAGTTCTTCCGCATGTTGGTGTGGAACTTCCTGTGCTCCAGTTTAAGGCCATTAAACTTTCAGGCCATCACCTTTCATTTCCATCAATAGAACTGAATTTTGGCTCCACTGAACCCTAGATTTACAACCCTCTCATTAAAACCTAAAAGTTGGGGTAGTGGGGCATGCCTGAGCATAGGTAATCATTGCAAGAAGAAGTGTGATGTTTAAAATACCTTCTAGTTGTTTATAACAGTCTCTATTTTATTCTATTTTATGATTTTATTGATCTGAAGGCAAAGCTGTTGGAAAGAACAATACGAATGTTTCTCGGGTGCTTTACAATCCACCAGTAAAAGTTAAACCTGGTGTGCAGGTTAAATGGAAATCTGAAGTAGGATTCAAGGAAGACTTGCAAATAATTTGTTAACCATTTTCAGAAAATGTTGCATATCATCAAAGAATCTAGGACCTGAAAAAATGGCAAAGACAATGATGAAGGAAAGTTAGAGAAAGGAAAAGCGTAGTTAATGATTCCAGGAAGGATGCCAGTCCAAGACACAATACCTCATGTTCTTTCTCCCTGTGTCAGACTAAGGTTTGTGAGAATGCATCCGCTCATCAAACATAGTCACCTCATTAAAACATAACCAGGTATCATCAGTGTTTGCTACACTGGAAAAATATCAATATTATTAAACGTCTCTTTTGTAACTTCTATCATAGTAACGCAGAAAAATAAGTCAAATCATATTGCAGGTGTTCAGTCATCTTTCTCATTGCCCAAATCTGGAGGCCACTTTATGAACTCTTGCTTGTCAATATCTTTATCAATTTGATCACAGTGAGAAAAGTCTGTATCTGTATGTAAATTCACTAAAAGTTTTACAAAAAAAAAAAAAAAAAAAGAAAAAAAAAATGAAGGAAAGAACAGAAAAGAATCTTTGCTTTTCATGGTGGGTGTGCTATGCAGCATGCCAGAGTGGAGCTGTGTGAGGGTGTGATGGAGCCCATGGGTGGCTGTCCTTTATCTCTGCATAGTTTTTATTTGCCTGATGTATCTCCAAATGAGACAGAATGAGCAGCAATGTGAGAGAAGCTTGTACTTTTTGATTTTGAGTCTGGCGGCCTATCTTCTGGATCATGTCAGAGAAGCTATTTTATACTACTATTATAATACTCTCACGTGCATAAGTCACTAGGAAAAAAAGCCACATTGGAGCACAACTGCAGTGTTGCACTGGCAAGTGTCACTAGTCAAGGGAAAGAATAACCATTTCCTGCGGTACCTGCTATTCCTTAGAGCTCTCTCAACCATGCTTAGCACATAAAATCTGACAAGATTAGAACCTCAGGTGGTATGGCTTCAGGCAAAGGAGAAATTCAGTTACCTGTCAGTAGTAATAATAAAGAGATGAGTGAAACCACCACAACACTGTCTCTGTCTTTCTCCTGGATTACCTCTCTTTTAAGATGCCCTTATTGAGAAGTTATTCCCTGTGTCTACTGATGAAAGGAGAAGTTAATGCTGTGCAAAGAAGAAGCAAGTCTTAAATCTATTTTATTAGTTGACTAAGTTTCTTTGAATATTTTTATGACATTTTTACTTTTCTGTTTGCTCTCTTTTAAACTGAACTACAAAAGAGTAAAAGCTCTCAATGTCATTAGCAGGTATGTGATACATAATGCATTCCTTGCTTTTCTTTCAAGTAACTTCCATCTTATGTGGAAAATTAAAGGTTTCAGCTGAAACATAGAAACAGTCCACTCCAGCTCCCACTGAAATCAGTCTCACTGTCTTCGAGTATTCCTCTGTCAATATCTAGTCTTTTAATAGACTGTAGACTACTTATTTGTTGCAGCTATGCTGAAATGCTGCAACTAAACTCTAGTGTTTAACCACCTGCACTATCATTTTACAAGAAAACACACATAATGAAAGGAATCTAAATATATTCCTTGATAGCCACATTATTACTATACTTTTAAACTCAGGTACGTGCTGTTTTCAGATTAATTTGTTTCCATTTTTCCCAAGTAAATTTTCTCTGAATTTTCTGGTTTTTACACGGTTGTAAAACACGTAATTTCCCATCAAATAAGTTGGGTTTTTATCTTAAATAAGAATAGCAGATAGCATATTTTCTCCTGCAGATGGCTCAGTTATCCTAAAAAGAATAACCTGAATTCTCAGTTCTTTAAGATGACAATATTTTCATGCTATAGTTTGTTGTGAATTTTTGGTCTTGTAGTATAACTTTAATGCAGCACTGAGTGACAGGCAGAGAATTAAAAAATGCAACTGCTATATGACTGCTACAGTACATTTACAGCTTTTTGAAATGAAAGCTGTTTTGTGGAAAAAAAAAAAAAAGAGAGAGAGAGAAAAAAACTTCAGGATAGAGATGCATGTAACATGTCCCTACAGGAGGTGAAAGGATTCCTCCAGGTGGAATTTGACACATATCTAGTCAAGTTTTTAAATGGTATGTCTGGTCACTTGCATAGCAAATACACAAAGATAAATGGGGCTCATCTTTGATGTAGGTCTTAAAAAAAAGAAAAAACAGATTGTGGACCACTTAACCAGATGCCACAAGGTCTACACAGGGCCTCTGTAATCTTGTTTTTGTAACCGTTGCATCTATTAAAAACATACAGAGGCCAGAATGCTTGTAAAGGAGAACATCATCTTCTCAACACAGCCTTGCTTTTGGAAGTTTTCCATTTTCTTATTAGTAAGTGATATCCCTCAGTCATCAATATGTTAACATTTTACCAAGAGTTTTTTTTTATTTCAGTTTAAAAGCTATCTTTTTGCTTTTTGTTTGGATTCCAGCTAGGTATTTATTTCTTTTCCTTGAAGTACACAGTGAACTCTTTGATTCTGTGACCTTAAGAAGCAGGTGTAAAAACACAAGTCTTTTGTACAGTATTTTGATGGTAGAACTTTTTTCTTTTACTGTTAAAATACTGTTAGAATGCTGTCTAATGTGAGAAATCCTGTCGAGACTCAGACTAGCATATCTGACATTATGATAACTAGTGCTGTGCAAAGTCTTGGCTAAAACATAGCTTCAAATGTGCTGGATTGTGTCAGAACAGTTTTAAAGTACACCTCAGTTTGCCTGTCAGACATGTGGGTTAGTATTCCTACTCCTGCTTGGGAAGAGCAATAAACTGACATTTACTTCCACAGCGAGGACTCATGAACAGTGTTTTAATGCCAGTAAGGGCACTGGAGTTCACTGCAGAGATGCTTTCCAGTACCGAAACGTGATTTTAAATAGATCTCTGAATGTGAAGGACAGAAAAATCTATTTTGGTTGTATAATGCATGCATCTATTCATTCATTTTGCTTCTGATTTGTCCTAATCTCCAGATTGGTTCAAGCTCTATCTTCCTGCTGAGCTGAGCACAATGACACATTCTTATTCATTCATTTTCAGGTCTTACCTTATCCCTGAAAATCACGTAGGACAAGAGGTGCTTTAAATATGTACTTCTGTACATGCCTTTTTACTTCTGTACCCTGGCATATAGTCTAGGGCATAATCTCTCATATTCCATACAAGCTGGTATTTTTTTAAATACACAGAACATTTGAACTATTCAGTTAAAGAAATACCTTCTGTGGAGTGTTGACTGGACCACTTCCAGATGCCCAGCCAGCCACCTTCCCATGCTGCCTCCTCAACTATACAGTTGGAGAAGATAAACAGAAGACAGTATATATTACTACAAAAGAATATTTTTCAACAGGATACATTCTAATAAAGATAGACTTCTGCAACATTGACTGCCCTGCTCATCTGCTGCAGTATGGTTTTAGCATGGCTTCCCATCATTATTTATTAAATGTAACACTAGATTACATCACCCAGAGTGGTTTTTTTTCCCCTAAACATGACTCGAGCTACAACACATATCAGTTTTGCCGTTTAGTATTCACTGAGGGAATGGAAGGGATTTTTCCAAAGTTGTACAAAAGCAGATTGACTCACTGCACCACCTATGTGTGAAAGCTGCTTCTCAAAAAAGTGTTCATCACCACATTAAGATCATGATACATGTGGAAGCTCAGTCATCACCTAGGAACTCCAAAATATGCTACAACCTTACTTTGCAAAAATTCCATAGAATGAAGGGGTAATTTCAATTACTCACTTGATAATAGGTTGAAATATAAGGTGCAGTTAGAGGTATTGCACATTTAACCATTGGATAAAAAAACAACCAGCAAGCAACATATATTTAATATCTGAAGTTTGACTGATAATATGGTATCTTGAAGAATGAAAATGGAAATTTAAAAAAGCCAGTGGCAGAAGTGGTGATCTTTGCTAGCTTAAGTACTGCAAAACAAGCTACTAGACTAGAGAAACTGACTTAGTTCATAGCTGCTGGAAGAACTAAATCAGCCATATACGATCTGAAAATAAGAATTAGTTGCTTTTCAATGAAATCCAATGCACCAGGAGACACCAAGACCAAGAAACATTAACTGACATAAGTGAATAATCAGAAAAGAAAAATCTGCGAATCTGAGTTAATCAAATCAGTTCCCTAGAAAATCTATACATAAAGGTATGTGCATATGAACGTGATCCAGAAGCCAGCATGCAGAGCCAAGGATCACTTAATCTGACTAGTAAGAAACAATGAAGGAGGATGTCCATGTTAATGCCACTCACAACCTTCATGTTAGGAATAGAACTACAGACAGATTAGCAATTAACTAATGCTTGATTGTTGGGATGCAAAGCTAAGTTTGATATCGTGAAACTAGACTGTATTCAAACAGCCCTGTATAAAAGTTTAAATCAGACTTTGTAACTACTTGACTCTGTTAATTGCATGGGGAATGACGTTTGACAAATGCAGAGATAGATTGAGATGGCATGTATATCAGTATTTTGGAGCACATTAGTAATATAGTTTTGAAGCAAACACCCCAAAAGTGTCTACTAGATGAACTTGTGTTTGGAGTTCAGTAACTCAATTCTTTTCAGAGAAAGCTAAGTCAAAAGCTGTGCTTGAAGTGCGCACAAAATACAAATCTTCATAAAGGTCTGATCCATTGTGAGTTCTGAATTTCAAAATCACATACGTTGTAAATGTTAGATCACAAGACTAAACCTAGTCTAGGTAATGCTTCCAAAACATAAACAGGGTTAATGAGGATAGATGACTCAGCGCTGACTGTTTTGGTCTACCGGTTTAAAACTGTTTCTCCAAGAAACTTTTTCTTGCAAACTTAGCTCAGTTCTTCTCAGCTCTCTTGAACTGTGTTGCCATAGTAGGGTATTAATGAAATTTGTTAGACCTCTGTAGGTGTAGGTCTAACTATATTCTCTAAATCGTTATTTTGAATCTAATCCATAATGACTAATATTCAAGAGGATGTTGCTCTCAGATACTGAAAAAAGCAGTGATGTTCAGAGCAACAGATAATAGAGTGAGTGGGGGAAAATGGATAGATTATTCTGTCTCATTCCTACTGAAAAAGAGGAGAAAAAAATACAAGAAACAAAAAAAAACCCCACCATCTAAATTCTTTCTTACTTCTTTCTTCCTAAATATAGCCTTTTTTTTTTATTTCAACAATCTCATCCATGTCCCTAAAAAAAATTGTATGTGTTTTATAAATTGTTTAGTGTATTAAATGTAATTAAAAAGTTTGTAAATTTGAGGCACATACAACAAGGAATGTCTCATTTTCATATATCTTCTGACAAAAACTAAAGAAAAACTCAAGATATCCAGTGGAAATCTACTATCTGGCATATCCAGCTTTCAGTTTTCCTATGCTAAAGAATGATCCCTCAGAACTTTAGCTGAATGATTTCCAAAAATTATTTAAGTTTTCAGAGTTAATTCAAATACTGCAGTATTTCACTTACATCTGCAGTGTCCTGTACTGCCCATGGGTGACATAATTGCTATGATGGGAGGACAGTATTTCTGCCCACTCTTTTGCTGGACAGTTGAGAATGTACACCCAGAGCTGTCAGCGCTAATTTTTAGCAGTTGCTCTTGCCATGTGTGCATTTGTTTAACTGATCTGAGCTGGAACTCAGAAGCATGAGTTGTGGAGGCTCCTGAAGTATTTATACTACAGCAACTTTCAGAGAGACACTTCCAGTATGTTTATTCACGGATGGGGCTTTGGGCAACCTGGTCTAGTGGGAGGTGTCCTTCCTCATGGCAGGGGGATTGGAACAAGATGATCTCTGAGGTCCCTTCCAACCTGAACCATTCTATGATTCTATGATTCAAACCTACACCTGTATTGTAGCGTATTGCCAACCACTTCATTTCCTCTTGTTTTTCACCTATGTTAGAAAGATAAGATTCTTTACACTTTTAAAGGCTCTTAAAACATTTCAAGGTGTTCATTTCCCATTATATATTATTTTATTGTTTGCTGCTTTCAAACACCTCAATGCAGTAGTACACAGGAAAAGAAAACAACTGAAGTGATATTCTTTGAACAATTTATACAGTAAGCGAGGCAGAGAAATCGGCAGGGATAGGACTACAGGAGAATGAATAGCTACAACTTCTTGTTTGATTTCTATTAATGATGAATTTCTTGACTGGATTGGATAAGACCCTTTTCATAGTCAGCTTGGCTGTGGTTATATGTGCGCTGCTCACACCTCAGCTGGAGTACTGTGTCCAGATGTGGAGTCCTCAGCACAGGAGAGACTTGGACCTGTTGGAGTGTGTCCAGAGGAGGGCCACAAAAATGATCCAGGGAATGCAACACCTCCCCTTTGAAGACAGGCTGAGAGAGCTGGGGCTGTTCAGCCTGGAGAAGAGAAGGCTCCCAGGTGACCTGATAACTGCCAATCAATATCTAAAGGGGGGCTATAAGAAAGAGGGGGACAGACTCCTTAGCAGGGTCTGTGGGGATAGGACAAGGGGAACAACTTTAAACTGAAAGAGAGGAAATTCAGGTTAGATTTAAGGAAAAAGTTTTTTACAGTAAGGGTGGTGAAGCACTGGAACAGGTTGCCCAGAGATGTGGTGGAAGCCCCGTTCCTGGAGACATTCAAGGTCAGGCTGCACCAAGCTCTGAGCAAACTGATCTTGCAGTAGATGTCCCTGTACATTGCAGGGGAGTTGGAATAGATGACCTTTGAAAGTGCGTTCCAACTCTAAGGATTCTATGATTCTGTATGTGTCTGCCGTAGTGGTTGGAGTCAGCCATGGATCTCTGTAATTTGATCGAGCAAAACTTGTCTAGTCTGAATATATATTTGCCATCCTAGTCACATAGAGGGTCTTTTTACTTGTGTCCATTTGTAACCTCAAGGCATTCTGCATTTCTCCTTTTTTCTTTACAAGTATAGGAAGTATATTGCTTCAAATAATGGGAGAAAGGAAGCCTGGGAGGACTGCTGTGTTTTATGATTGGATTTTGGCTGTCTGCGCAGCACTAGGTCTTGTTGTCTGATGATACTGAGAGGGGCACCATTTTAGCATACTGCCCTGCTGAGTCTGAACATGCTTCCTGCCAGACATGTGTTCAATCTTCCTATCCTGTCTCCTCCAATGATGTCCTGTTGAAAAACAGTCCCCCTCCCCTCCACCCCTGCAATAAATAAATAAATAATAATTAAAAAAAATCAAGTTTAATTTACTCCCTTTCTTGTTATCTTATTGCATCCACATGACATTCATACCAGCTTCATATATGGCCTACTAACCTTTCCTTACCCTGAGTTTGAGCACAGCCCTGGTTTTGCTTCTTTGCCATTTGGGTCAGCAGGCAGTTAGTGATTTCTCTCAATGCCTGTTGTAGCCCAGCTGCCTCCTGCCCTTTGGCGTGCACGTGCTTTACCTCTCCTCCCCAGAGCTTCTGCAGGCCACCGTGCCCTAGGCAGTGCTTCTCTTTGAATTGACCATGCTTCTTGGAGAGTCGTGTCAGAGCTTCAAAAAGCTTCCCACAGCTTTATCATAGTGACGCTACTGCTTGGCTTGGCTTTCTCCAACTAGCTGCTTCACAGCTCCATTTCTGCAGCTGTCCATGCCCTACTGAGGCACAGCTTGCAGCCTTCTCTTCCTCTAGGTCGTCTGCTTTGTGATACTGCTCCCAGCTGTGTTTTTCTTCTTCTGACAGCTGAGGTCACAGGAAAAAGCATTCTTTTTAGATGTGGTTGTATCTATTTAATGTCTCCAACTGAATACACAGTTAACTGCTCTGAAAATACAGTGTGTAGGTAATTGAAATTCTGCTTCATTCTTTGAAATAATTGTATGAGAGTTTAGTTAAAGTGCAACTCTTCCATGGCAGGGAGAAAACACTCAGAACAAAACTCTGGCATAAGACATGAAGTCTGGCAGTCAGCACAGATCCCAGTATGGAAAGTAAAAAAAGAGGCTTTCTTCTGTATTTTTTTTACAGATCTGGGCACTGTTTAAGACAGTAGGATTTATGTTAAGATAAGGTTTTTAATTTTCCCTTGTATCTGCTAAATGCTTAACAGCATGCAATTCTGCATTCACTTTCTGTTTCACTGAGATTCACATTTAAATATTCATAGATAGCAAAACATGTTTGTGTAAAATCAATATATTTGTTCTCAAATGTTTGTCATGAGTAGATGTATATTGTTTTGTAGCATGGAACTTTAAGTTGTCTTTGACCTAATTGGACTATGGCCCAGTTCATTCTGAGTACTGCCAGACTAAACTTTTGGTTTATTAAAACAAACAAACAAAACCCACAATAAAAAGTTTTAGTTATCGCTGTTGGGTTGCATCTCCTCTCCTCAGTGTTCCAAACCACGTATGTGCAAGAACATCATAAATGCATGTACCATGATAACACATCGTGATGTGTTCACAACATATCTGCAATTTCAAATTAGCAATTAGATCTATGCTGTTTCCTGGTTACTGCCAAATAAAAACGTGTCTTAAGATGTGTATTTTAGAATTTGGTTTGATAGTCCTTACTGTTTAATTTTTAGTATCTTCCCTGGCATGGCTTTGTCCTGTGCCACCTAGCATACACTTTTACAGGGGATGCAAGGCATGATGGTAGGCAATCTGAACAAAGCCAAGGTGGTCTATTTTCTTTTATCTGGTGCAGATCTCCAGCTCCATCAGACATTGTGCCCTCAGACACTCATCACTGTCCATGTGAAATAGCTATAAAAACACCATTTTTGATGGGTTGTCCATAACTTTCAGAACATTTCAGATCCTTTAAAATGGGGGGAAATAAAAATAATACAAAAAACAAAAACCCCACAAAGACGGTTCCCCTCCCATACCAGTAGATGTTGTCTGTCAGATCCCTGATCGGTGTGGATAAGATAATGTGAAACAGTCATGAATGCTACCATCACAAACAATTATTATAGAGAAAAAATTCTATCAAGAAAGGAATTAAAATGTAACATTCATAGAATCATAGAATCCTTAGAGTTAGAAGGGATCTTTAAAGTTCATATATTCCAACTCCCATGCAATATACAGGGACACCTACAGCTAGATCAAGTTGCTCAGAGCTTGGTCCAGCCTGGCCTTGAATGTCTCCAGGGACAGGGCTTCCACGACCTCTCTGGGCAACCTGTTTCTGTACAATTCTAATTGTATTTTCATGCCATTTTCTGGTGTCCTATCATTGGTAACCAGAGCGAGGAGATTAGCTTCTGCCTAAGGCCACCATGTAGGCCAGCATGAGGTCTTCCCTCAGTATCTTCTCCTCTAAACAATATTGCAATTAATGGAAGCAAGTGCTCTATAAGAAAGGATTTAAAGGACAAGTAATGTGGGAGCTGAATGATGAAGAGTCATTGTGCAAATCATTCCTCTTGCCTTGCAGTTGGACACCAAAGAGGTTGTGGAAAATAATACTTGTCCCATATGTAATGTACATTCTTGGTTTTTTTGTTGTTGTTGTTTCATTTGTTTGTTTGTTTTTTAACTTGGATTTATTTAATGAGGCAACAAATCACTTGTTTTTATGAAAGGAATGATTTTAGGACTTGTATATCAATACTCCATATACTTACAATTATTACTATAACAGTCTTAGGACTGCAATAGCCTTACATTTCTTTGTCAAATCTAGGAATTACATTACTCATCGTTTTCTTAAGCTCAGATGCTACACTGTGGATCCTACCAGGCTGTGTAAGCCCAGTTTATGGTCTCCATATTTTCAGTCAATCACCTTGCACGATCATTTGCATCAGTATAAAGCCATAGAGAGCTAAGAGAAGATTTTCTATACATTTTGTTGTGGCTGAATGTTGTGGTTTGATCCAGTAGATAGCTAAGTACCACACAGTCACTAACCCCCCCCCCTCCCACTCTCAGTGGGATGGGGGAGACAATTAGGAGAAAAATACAGTAGAACTTGTGGGCTGAGAAAAAAAAAAAAAAAAACAAATAAACAAACAAAAAAAACCTATTTACTAAGACAGAAAAAGTAAATAGAAATAGCAGTAATTGTACGCAAAGTGATCCACAGNCAATTTCTGTTAGAAACTAAGATGCTGAATTAACCAACTGAGGTGGAAGACAACTGCATTTGCTCCATGGTAAGAAATCTTATGGTAAATTATAATTAGAGTGCTCTATTTTAAGACTCAAAACCAAACAGCACACAAAAGCAAAGGAAACAAAGCTAAACTAAATACCTAGCCAAAACATTGTTATATTTATTTTAAAGAGGCACAATTATAGCAATACTATATTTAGAATGCTTTTGTCCATAAGTTTTCTCCATCCACATATGAAAGCACTGCACAAATCAGGGTTCTATATAGTTTTTTTATTATTATCATTTTTCAACAGGGAAACATCACAGGAAAGTGAAAATGATTTGTCTTTGTTACACTGGTTCACAACCTCACAATTATCATCAGCTGCCTCTCTCAGACCTACTTCTACAGAATGACTGCTACGTCCTGTCTTACTTGTTCAGTCATTCTTGCAGAAGTCCAAGGTTTTTGCTTGTATGTGTGAAACTTCATCCTGTTTTGTACTTCCTTCCTCCTGTATTTCAAAATAGATGAAATTCTAACCTAGTAGCCTTTCCCAATTTGACTTACCATGTTTCATGTAATGTAATATTTGTGCTCCATTCCTCTGTATTCCACCATCTGCTGAAAATAGTGGATAATACCAGACATATCTTAGATACATTTAACACATTTGTCTGATTGGAAACATGGACCACTCTCAATACCTGTTCTCGGAGTATTTTTATCCAGATCCCTGTGCATCCACTTTAAGGTAGATTATTTCTAAACCCCCTTTTTTCTGTTTCTTATGGCTGTATCATCTGAGACAGTGTAAAGCCTGAGACAGTAATGTAAGCACAAGACTCTGTCATAAAAATAAATCAACTTGTTCTGAAGTGATATGCTTTTGACAAGACCACTCTGGATGCTATTCACGTCCTTGTGATCCTTTAGTAATACAGTTTTTTCTCTGATGAAATTTTCCTGACTTTTTCCATGAACTGAAGTTAGAATATCTAGTCTAGAATACAATACAAGGCCTATCATTCTTTGGAATTTCTTCCATCTTCAACAATTTCTCAAGGAAAAAAAATAGTTATAATGGCTCTTGAGATTACTTCAGCCAGTCACCTAAGTATGCTGGATGCATATCCTCAGATGATTCCATTTTGAAATGATTTATTTTATGTAAGACTTGAATTTATTCTTTTCTTATACAACCCTGAATTGTCACCTGTACTTTAGCTTTTTATGATGTATTAGGAGCAAAATGTGGATAAGAGTGAAAGAACAGGTTTCTCAAGGCTGTGTTCTGCTGATTTTAAATCTGCTTAGTTGCTTTTTTACCCATAGAACATTGTTCCTAAACTCAGTGTGACTTCTTGCTGGGTGAGGGAAACAGTTCCAGTTAGCTAGAGGGACAAAGACAGTGACACACATGACACACACAGAAGTGTACCAAGCCAAGTAAATCCATACAGGAGTCACTTGTACACGCTAGTATAGAAATACAAAATAGAGTAGGGAGGAAAGTGATCATACACGCAACATAAATATCTAGGGAGAAGGACAGATATGCATGTGCAAATCTGCACGGTTATAGCTCACTTTGCTCTTCCTGGCTAGTTTGTGTTTCTGAGTATTTGCAGAATTACCAATAACCACACAGTCTCTTTGAACTTCACCCTCAGGGAGGCAGAAGCTTAATCTTACCTTAAGTAAGGCATTTTTAATGCAAACATTAATCCTTAACAAAGCTTTCCTAGGTATTCTTTTAGGTGTGGAGGGAAATAATTATGACACTGGTGATGTGCTTCTGCTTCAGCCGTCTACTTTGGCATGAGATGAATCGTGTTCTAAAGCTGTTTGTTGCTTAGCACTGCCTATAAAGGGAGAATAGACAACTGGTTTGGATAAGGTTATCCATAATTCATCAAATTAATCCCACACAGTTAAAATTTCTTTATTGTCAATGGTTCCATTAAGCCTCACCTTTCTTTATATATGAGTGTCCAGCAAAACCCATTGCACTTTACAGGGTTTAGTTCATGGAAAAGGAGGCTGAAGCTTCCCATTTTGAGCAACTGGTTAGACAGATAGTGGGAAAAGAAGACAGGTTGTGATCCCTATTTGATCCAAACACACATTCATTTCCATGTATATAGATAAATATACATACATTTCTTCTTAATTATGATTAAATAACTACTTCCCTCACAAATGCATATATATACAAAGCTCTTGGGAACTGAGATTAAGCCTTCACTTTCTTTTTTTTTATCTTTAAGAGCTGCTGTTTCCAGCAAACAGTTTTTTGTCAACACAACTGAACAGGGTATATGTAAACCTCAGCTTCAGAAGCTGGAACTGTTTTCCTCAACTTTTTCTTACATTTTCAGTTTTTACACACTCTCAGATATCCCTCAATTCAATTTACATGGATTCAATATCCTCAAAGCTTTACTTTGCATTTCCAGTGTTATGTATAGATTCAAGCTTAGTCAAATCCCTGCCAAAACAAACATAGTAAACAATCACATTAATATGTGGTGTTTTTTTTTTGTTTTTTTTTTTTTTGTTTTTTTTTGGTAATTAAAATATCTCCTTCATTCCCACCTCCTCCTAGTTTCTTCACATTCAACCAAAATTTGACCCAGATTTGGGTGAAGTTTTCTACTGGTAACAAATACAAAATCCAGTGAAATATTCCTTTTTGTCTCCTCTATTATAGATCTTTCATGTAGCTGTTGTAAAATCTGAAGATTTTGAAACAGATAAAATCTGCCTCTTGTTTCAAGTAAGCTTAAAAATATTGTCAAATGCAGCTGTCACTCATGTTATTGAACACGCTCTGTAAGTCCTATTTAACCAGTAAAAGGAAGAGAACTCAAAATCAAATAATATCTTCTCTACAAATTCAGTAGGTAGCAACAGAACTGCAGGGCTTCCTCACTCCCATCTTAAAGGCTGACATGAAACACCTCTTTAAAAAAACATTCCTGACACCAATTCCTGACACCAACAAAATCTACTTGCTATCATCATGCTTTTAATAACATTAAATGAAACCTTCTCTGTGTTCAACTTCAATGCATTAGAATCAAAAGTAATGCCACTTTTAATTAAACAAGTTATTGCAAAGGATCTGTGCTCTCTTACATTGATCCTTCTAATCTTTTTTCATATTTTACCCACAGAAATATGTTTATTAATACTGCTACAGAGATTTTGGCAGCAAGGCTTCTTAGGTCTTCTAATAACCTTGTGAGCCTAAGATTGCTTCATATCATACTTGACCAAATCCTCTACCTTTAAGGAATGTCTCACTTTATTCAAAGCCTCTTTTTTTCTCTGACTGGCCTTCAGTTATTCTTCTGCTAAAAAGTACTGATGGATTGCTTTTCTCTCTACACAATTTAGAGATAGCAAAAACAAGCCACAGACATACCCAGAGAAAATGCTTCTTTGTATTGTCAGTGACAGTTTCCATAAATCCTTTAAAATAGAGAGAATAAAAGGAGATCCAGATAACCTTTTGAACTCTATCTTTTCTCTACTGTTATATCAATTTAGATGGCAGCTATATATGAATAAACATTGGAAAATAGTCACCCCACCTTTAGGAAAATCGATTTTATACTTTAATGCCAAGTTTTATTATTTACTTCCAAGTTTCTGCAAATGTGTGTCTTGCTGGTGCTTGAGCATTTAGCAGTAAAACTGTTAAAACTTTTCCCTTCCCAACATTTCAAGTGGATCATATTATAACCATCCTTTTTTTTTTCTCCTAAAAACCTATAAATAGTTTTGCTCACAGCCAAGAATTTGATACTAGTTTCTTATAATAGTCATCAGTTATGAAGTGTTTTTATGTTTAGAGCTAAGTTCATCCTGTGTTTAAATGTCATTTCAGTAATAAGGATTTGTCCTCTTGCTAGACAACTTCTCATTTTGAGAAGTTTGTTACAAAGTAATCATGGTAGAATCTCAATAATTTTTAATATTCCATAATAAATAACCTAATCAATAGATATATTTTAGCAAAAATTAAAATATTATAGTTCCCTATTTAAACAATATGCTTAGTAAAAGTATCAAAATAGTATTAAAACCCTACCCACTCACTTCCCACTGTCAAAGCTGTAGTTTTAGATTCTACATTCAAGCTTCAATCTCACTTTCTTTGCCCAAGCCAGTCAAGACCAGTTGCAATGATCCCCCTCATTCTCTCTCAGCACTTCTGTACATATGGTCAGTCCTGAACCTCCCAGTCTCCAGGAAGTACCAATGTCAACAGAATAGTCCCGTAAATACTCTCTCTTTTAAAGGTGTGCTCTGTCTCCACTCTGGGGAATTCATGACCATAGGAAAAGTTTTACTGTATTTTGTGCCTGTTAATCTTCACACATGAAAGTAGAGACTGAAGACAAAATCTACTTCATGAAATTCATGATGCTACTCTAATATAGAGATGGATGGAAGGAAGGAAGAGCAAAAATACAGAATAGAATCATCAAGGTTGGAAAAGACCTCCAAGATCATCTAGTCCAACCATCAACCTATCACCAAGATTATCCACTAAACCACGTCCCTCAGTTCCACATCTAGATGTACCTTGAACACCTCCAGGGACGGTGACTCAACCACCTCCCTGGACAACCTGTCGATTGCCTGACCACTCTCTCGGGCAAGAAATTTTTCCTAATATCTAACCTGAATGTCCCCTCATGCAACTTGATGCCATTCCCTCTAGTCCTATCGCTAGCTACCCAGAAGAGGCCAACTCCCACCTCACCACAACCTCCTTTCGTATAGATGTAGAGTGCAATAAGGTCTCCACTGAGCCTCCTCTTCTCCAAACTAAACAATCCCAGTTCCCTCAGATGCTCCACATAAGACTTGTGCTCCAGTCTCCTCACCAGCTTCGTTGCCATTCTCTGGACACGTTCCAGGCCCTCAATGTCTTTCCTGAAGTGAGGGGCCCAAAACTGAACACAGTACTTGAGGTGCGGCCTCACCAGAGCTGAGTACAGGAGGATGATCACCTCCCTGGTCCTGCTGGCCACACTATTTCTGATGCAGGCCAGGATGCTCTTGGCCTTCTTGGCCACCTGGGCTCACTGCCAGCTCATGTTTAGCTGAGCATCAACCAGGACCCCCACGTCCTTTTCCTCAGCAGTCTTCCAGCCACTCTGCCCCAAGCCCGTAGCGCTGCATGAGGTTGCTGTGACCAAAGTGCAGGAACCAGCACTTGGTCTTGTTGAACTTCATCCCACTGGCCTCAGCCCAACAGTCCAGCCTGTCCAGATCTCTCTGAACGGCCTTCCTACTCTCAACACTTCCTCCCAACTTGGTGTCATCTGCAAACTTACTGAGGGTGCACTCAATCCCTTAATCCAGATCATCAATAAAAATGAAACAAATGAACAAACAAACCCATGATTTATTACTAATCTATTTGGAGCACAGTTTAGTAATCATAAGTGTTGGAATGAGTTAAAGATTTTTTTTCCTTTTCCTTTGCAGAGTGAATTCTTATGTGGAAGAGAGCCTGGATTTCACCACCACCTTACACTCCTTTTCTGTAGGAAGACAAGGACCTCCTGGAAAGTATTTTCTGGGCAAGCAGAAGGGCTCCTTGGTGTCTAAGAGTGCCAAGATAAATGAGAGAAATGTTCAAGTGACCTAAACTGATGGACATCCTGAACTCTTTTTGACCCCAGCACACACTATCATAAATTTTGTTTACAGCCATGTTTGTCTTTCTTTATGACCCTGTCATAGACCACAATCACTACTCCATTTAAAATTCAAAAGCTTTAAGATCACCACCCTCAGAATATTTTAAGATAGCAAATATTCTCAATTTTCTCAGTCTTGAAAGTAGTACAGAGAAGGAACGTTTTCTACAAAGTACCCATTTAAAGTCTGTCAAGCATGATAATCTTAAACAATACAATGATAAACTCAACTGAATAAAGCCATAAGCAACTGGTCCAATTTCAAAGGTGGTCCTGCTTGGAGCACTGATTTGGACTAGAAGACATTCAAAGGTAAACAAGTGCAGAGAAGCCTTGCAGAGAAATTTTGACAGATTTACAGAAATTACAGGGCTGAGCAATCACCAACCACATGAAGTATAACAAGAGCAAGTACCAGATTCTGCACTTAGGACAGGGCAACCCTGGATACACATACAGACCAGGGGATAAGAGGCTGGAGAGAAGCCCCATGGGAAGGGATCTGAGGATTCTGATTGACAGCATGTTGAATCTGAGCCAGCAGTGTACACTGGCAGCCAAAAGGGCCAACTGTACCCTGGGGTGCATTAGGACCAGCGCTGCCAGCGGGGTGAGCAGGATTGTCCCGCTCTGCTCTGTGCTATGCAACCTCACCTTGAGCACTGTGTGCAGTTTTGGGCACCAAAGGAGGGCTAAGAAGATGGTGAAGGGTCTAGAGGGCAAGACATATGAGGAACAGCTGAGGTCCCTTGGTTTGTTCAGCCCAGAGAAGAGGAGGCTGAGAGAGGCCTAATTGCTTCCACATGAGGGAAGTGGAGAGGCAGGCATTGATCTCTGCTCTCTGGTGACAATGACAGAACCTAAGAGAACAGCATGGAGCTGTGTCAGGGGAGGGTCCGGTTGCGGATTAGGAAAAGATTCTTCACCAGAGGATGGCTGGGCCCTGGAATAGGCTCCCCAGGGAAATGGTGATGGCACCAAGCCTGTTGGAGTTCAAGGACTGTTTGGACAACACTCTCAGACATATGGTCCTATGTGCAGCCAGAACCTGTCCTCAGTGATCCTTTAGGGTCCCTTCCAATTCAGGATATCACAGAATCACAGAATTGTAGGGGTTGGAAGGGACCTCTAGAGATCATCGAGTCCAACCCCCCTGCCACAGCATGCTCCTTGCAGCAGGTGAATTATATTCTATAATTCTATGATTCTATGAAAGATCCCTTGTTCCTTCCAAGATGATTCCATGAATCTAAAAGCTACATATTTGTATACAAATCTGCAGAAATGCTTAGGAATATGATCTCTGGACTTTATACCCTTTAGTCTTTAGTAAGAAATGTCTCATCCAGCTGCTCTCAATTTTACAGTGACATCATAAATCACCTCCTTTTTTCTTTCAAACCCAGCAATGCCTTGACTCCTAGGATGGCAACTTATTTCAAAAGAATACAGAACGCAGTGTTGCATGAAGTGGGAATCTCTCTCCTCTCTTTCTGGGTTTTAAGAATACAAGTCTACTGCTCCTATATAGAAAAAATGAGTAAATTTGCCATTCTCTCAAAATTATTTTTAGGTCCATATGACATGATATTCTCCTGTGTATCCTAATGACTTTTCTCACGGGACATAACACTGAGATCTTAACTTTACCTGAAGTGGAAGAGATAGTCATTCAACTTCCAATCAACTGAGTAATGACTCCCTGAAGGAATTATTCAGGGACAATTTCAGCATGAACCCACTTGTATATGTTCCTGAGTTCACCAGGAAAGAAGATCCGTTTCTGTATGTAGATGGTAATTTTTTGTAAGGTTTAGAATAAGATATGTTAAATAAAAAGGATCTTAACATATAACTACTGTAGGTTATTATAAAGTGATTTAGTTTTTATGGCAGTAACCCAGTCATATGTTTTACAGGAAATTGGTTTATTTTTGCCTTGAAGTTTTTTACCACTTACTTATTATTAGAAATTCTCAGTCTCAGAATAGTTGCATTACAATGCAGTCTAGCACTCTGCCTTTATATGCACTCAAGATTTTTAGCTGTAGTTTATAGGGAGTAAAAAAGGGAACAGAAAAACATTCTGAAGAATGTTTTAAACAAAATATTTTCAAACGTAAGAATGGAGAGCACAGAATTCATAAAAATATTACGTCTGCCAAGTAACTCGGAGGTCTTAAAACCTCTGGAGCCCTTAGGCTCAGGACTTGCAAAAACCAGCCCTGTCTTAAGTTGTTGCTGCTAAATACAGAGAGATAATATTTCCCAGTTTCAAGATACAATAAAGGATCAGCTCCTAATTAGGCCACTAATCTGTTGTGTGACATTACAATTTTATATGTCTCTATAAACCTTTCAACCGTTTGTGCTTTTTGACTTTCCAGTGCCACTGTGGTAACCAGCTATTGTTCTTCCCAGTGCTTGGTATGGTACCAATTTCCTCTGGGATTTCTAGTAGCCACTGTAATACAAATGATAACAACACTACTTTGCATATATGTTCCACATGTGTAGAAATGGCCCTATGCAGCTCATTTATGCTGCTGCTTCAGTATCAGCTGATCAAGGTCTAAGTGTAGAGCAGAGGATAAAGGGAGGAAAAAAGCTAATCAGGAAACAAACAATGTACATACGATTTACCATAACTTTATTTTCATACTGTCTTAGGAAGGGAGGATGAAGAGCTTGAATTCAGTTCAGGAGGTCACAGAGGAACCAGTAGAAATGATGTAAGAGTGAATGGATGCAACAATAAAATTGTCAAAGGTAAGTGATCTCTTGCAGAAAGTAGAATGATGGCTTTCCATGTACATGCCATTGATAAATGTCAGGGCCATTTAATATATCATTAGCTGAGCAAAGCTTTATTTATCCTTAATATTCATAGCATGTAAGAAAGAAACGTTAGACAATATTCTGACAGTGGGAGACATTTCCAGAAAGGAAAAGACTGGCTATATTTTTTGCATTCCTCCCTTTATGTGTGTTATATTCCATACAAAACAATGAACATGCAAATGTGATTGTTCTTAGGATTTCTGAGTGGCTTTAACAGTAACACGACACCATTATTACAGTCTTAAAGTCTTTAATGAGTGACTTCACAGTATAATAAACCTAAGAATTACTGACTCATTATTACTTTTAATTTCTGCAGTAAGGGTAGTTCAGAACAACTTCTACAAATTACTGATATCTTGTCAGCCTGTCTACACCACAAATTAGTTATCAGGAAGTCAAAGTGAGAATTTGCTGAAAACTACCTACACTGATCTAGTCTCTGTGACTGAGCTAGTCTCTGTAACTGTGCCTGGGAACTCTTGAAGATGCCACATGTAACATATCTCTGCTTTCAAAGCAGGTTAGGTTAATCCAAAGAAAATCTATTGTTCTGTGCTAGCTCGGAAGACAAGGATGACAAGATGTGCCAAATTAACCAAAGGGAGTTAGCTCTATTTTGGCAACCATGCAATTGTTTTAGAGATAATATGCATGTGTTGACTAATGAAGATTTTTAGCTTGGCCATGGCCCACAGTGAAACCTCTGTTTAACTTTTAGACTTGAATTGTCCTGTTTATTGTCAGCCATTGTGACTTATGTCACATGTTAATGTAATGTTGCACCTTAAAATATGTGTGCATGCGCTGAATTTATGTCATTGCAATGATTGTAACTCAAAATCATTATAGCAAATGTAGTAAATATTTATATAAAATAATTTAAATTCAATTTTAAAATAAATTTAATTTAAATTCAATTGAGTAATAATGATAACAGTAACGCTAGCTGATAAAAAGAAATTCAATAGGATATTATTTTACAAATCTGCAACTTAATAGGAACCAGAGAAGCAGATATTCTACTAATTCCTTCAGATTCAAATCCAAACCACCACTAACAACAGCAAAAACAGCAACAACCAAATGCACAAATACTCCCTTAAAAAAGAACACAAATTCACCATCATCATCAAAAATACCATTTCTCTTTTGAGTCAAATACTGTCAGAAAGAGAAGAAGTAAAGCTCTTCATATGTTAGTCTGTAAGCCTGCAATTAGAAATACGGAGGGAAAACTAAAAGAAAGTCCAAAGGGATAACTGTTTCATATCACAGGTGTCTGTATTTCTATGGTGAGTAAAGAGATCACTACGCAATATGTTTGTACAAACAGTCAAGGAAAATAATATCTAATTTATCTTATAAAAATTCATGTATCGCTCAGGATACTATTATTAGTAAAAGTGTAGAACTTCGTGTAATTCAACTTCATTGCCTTATTCCTAAATACAATTCTAGACAGGGGCTGAAAGGAAATCCCATGCTTCTGAAATCAAAGCACATTGGATCACATAAAGGAATTTTTGGAAATCAGAGTGACATTTCAGTAAGGCCTACCTGTCAAGGCTTGTGTGTACTTGGCATTTCTTAGTGTAGGCTGGCCAAAAGTACCAGACATCCTATGGAAAGAAGTATTTGGCTTTTTTATGATAAGACTAACTGCTGGAATCAGTTAGTTATCTTCCTATATTTCTTTTATTAATAACTCAGCAAACATGGAAATTCCACCAGTAGAAAAGAAATACTTGGCTTCCCTAGAAGTGTAGATCAGTGGTATAAGTAAATAGCTTTTTGTTTGTTTGTTTTTTAATTATTCTGAGTTGCCTAACAAAGACGTAAGATAATAAGATATTGTCCTTCTAATTGTAAATGAAACAATCTTTTCTACTGCAGTCTTCATTAGATCTGTAGAAACTGAACACATGAAAAGAAATAGATTCTTACTTTAGTCTGTATTACTTCAGAGGAGTCTATTGCCAACGGTGTCTACAGTATCTCGTTTATTTGGAATCATAGAATCATAGAATGGTTCAGGTTGGAAGGGACCTTAGAGATCATCTTGGTCCAACCCCCCTGCCACGGGCAAGGACACCTCCCANCACCTCCCTCGACCTGCTGGCCACACTTCTCTTGATGCAGCCCAGGATGCGGTTGGCCTTCTGGGCTGCAAGCACACACTGCCGGCTCATGTTGAGTTTCTCGTCAACACACACCCCCAAGTCCCTCTCCTCAGGGCTACTCTCAAGCCATTCTCCGCCCAGCCTATATGCGTACTTGAGATTGCAACTTGGGATTGCAAATTGTACTTGGAAATTGTTGAAATGTACATACTGAAATTAGTATATTTAGAGAGAAGCATTGAAAATGGCTATATATGTACATGTGCAAATCCGCATGTATAAATTACAGAATCACAGAATTTCAAGGGTTGAAAGGGACCTCTGGAGATCATTGAGTCCAACCCTCCTGCCAGAGAAGGTTCCCTACAGCAGGTTGCACAGGTAGGCGTCCAGGCGGCTCTTGAATATCTCCAGGGAAGGAGACTCCACAACCTCCCTGGGCACCCTGTTCCAGTTCTCTGTCATTTGCACCATGAAGACATTCTTATGTATATTTGTGTGGAACCTCCTATGTTCCTTTTTTTTGCCATTTGTGCAAAATGGCACAAATGTTCTTGTGCTGTCACCATACAGAACTGAAAAGAGTCTGGACTCGTCCCTTTGCCTCCTGTGGTTTAGGTATTTATAGACATTGACAAGATCTCCTCTCAGTCTTGTCTTCTCCAGAATGAACAGATGCACTTTGCTCAGCCCTTCCTCATAAGGGAGATGCTGCGGGCCCTTTATCATCTTTGTTACCCTCCACTGGACTCTTTCGAGGAGATTCCCATCTTTTTTGTACTGGGGAGCCCAGAACTGGACATAGAACTCCAGGTGAGGCCTGACAAGGGCAGAGTAGAGGGAGAAGACCTCCTCCTTCGACCTGCTGGACACGTTCTTTTTAATGCACTCCAGAACACCATTGGCCTTCTTGGCCACCAGGACACACTGTTGGCTCATGGCCAACCTGTTGTCCACCAGGACACCCAAGTCCTTCTCTGCAGAGCTCTTCTCCAGCAGGTCATCTCCCAACCTGTACTGGTGCATGTGGTTATTCCTCCCCAGGTGCAAGACTCTACACTTGCTTTTGTTAAACCTCATCTAGTTCCTCTCTGCCCAACTCTCCAGCCTGTCCAGGCCTTGCTGAATGGCAGCACAGCCTTCTGGCATGTCAGCCAGTCCTTCCAGCTTTGTATAGTCAGCAAATTTGATGAGGGTGCACACTATCGCTACATCCAGGTCATTGATGAAGATGTTGAATAATACCAGACCTGGCACTGACCCCTGGGGAACGCCACTAGTCACAGGCCTCCAACCGGACTCTGCACTGTTGATCACTACCCTCTGAGCTCAGTCAGTCAGCTAGTTCTCAACCCACTCACCATCCGCTCATCTATCCCACACTTTCTGAGCTTCATTACAAGGATGTTGTGATGCTTAGTGCTTGCATTAGTTCAAGCAGTATTAGAATGTGTTTTACCTAATAGTAAAATACTCCAATTTCCTAGCTCAGTGAGGTTTTCTAGCCTGTCTACACTTAGGCTGATTATTTGCTCTGAAGTTTTCATGATTAAATCTCATCTAAAAAACATTTGACTCTATAGGGTACAATCATGAATGTTGTCATTACCTGTATAAATAGTGAACTCAGTTCAAAGCTTGCAAAGCTTCTGGCCTCAGTGATTTAAAACCATAACACAATTACAGAGAAAGTTACTCTTCTGCAATCATTGATCAACTGGGTATTATTTAAGTGTAATGGGATACATAGACACAATCATTCCCATTTTTTTGTGCTCAGATGGCAATGTTTTGGTTGTAATTATACTTTAACTATGTAGTTTGTTATTGAACTTTTTTACTTTTGATACATTATTTTGACTCCAGGGTACTTTTATCTGTTCAGGCTTTTTTATTCAGTCTTTATTGTTGCATAATAGCATTGCTAGAATTACGTTAATGAAATTCTATGGATCTTATAATAAATTCAACATTTTATAATGGGAAGAGGCAACACATAGCAGCAAAGAATACTACTACACTAGCAGAGTTAAAATTAAACTGAAAGTACATTGTTCCTTAGTGTCTCATCTGCTAAAACTTTAATGTTTTTTCAGACAGCTTGGTTAAAACTTAATCCGTTAAAAAGCAGTGTAGTTCAGAAACTTACAATTAAACAGGCTAGTTCTATCAGTATACTTATTATGTTTATTTCTTGCAGCTGTTCTTTTTGAAGTTCCAATTACTTCTAGATCAGCCTCTAGGATAATAATGTAATAATCAATAACTGATAGATTTACAATTTGCAACAAAAATTGATTGAAAAAATTGAATTGAATTGAAAAAGAGGAATATAAGCTGACTTCTGGTGCTGTAAAATACTACCAAACATTAATAAAATTCATCATGGCTTCATAGCTTCCAATTCTTTTCCATAATTAAACCTTTCACTCTGTGAGCAGAGTTAAAAAACCCAGAGGAGGTGAAACATATCCCAATTTTATGTTCTAGCTAAATGTAGGAGTTTTGAGCTTCTGGACCTACTGCACAGGGAAATACTTGCTAAAAGTCTCCTCCTCCTTACAGACTGTGCTGCAGTAAGTTCTGTAACAAGGATATCGCTATTACATTTCATTTGACAGCTCATATATTTTGTGTCCGCAAATGGGTAAAATTTTATGCGTAAGGCCAAGATAAAGTTCAGTGTCTAAGCAGCTTCAGAAGCATGAAAACATGACTATGTCTTCTCCTGCAGATGAGAGTAACTCGTGCAGTTACAGAACCAAACTGTAACAGCAGTGTGTCTCTGTTAGTATGGTGGTGTGCCTGAGTGGGCAAACTCTACCCATTATGTGCTATCAGGGCTGTAGTAAGTGTTGATATACATTTTCTGATCAGTGTAACTTGAATATGTCTCCTTCTTACTGAAGGCTTTTGACCTGTAGGAGTTCTGAAATTACATCAGCTCTTCAAAGCAAGATACTTACTCCTCTATTATTCAGATACAATGAAATTGGTACGTGACCTTGTTCTTGGTGCTTGAGATCAAATCCAGTTATATGATAGACACAGTTTTTAATGGCTCTGTCTGCTTTAGTTTGACATTTGGCCATATAGGTTTGTTTTAAGAGCCTCAATTAACTAGTTGATATTAAAACTAATGATGTTTTTCTCTCCTCGAGTGACTATAAGGCACAACGAATGTAACTATTCTATTGTAACTATGAACAATACGAATGTAACTATTCTATCTGTAACTATGTAACTATTCTATTGTCTTCATATCTGAATGCCTTGAAATAGATGATTCAAACCAAAATCATTCATGTCTTGGTGTATTCTACCTAATGTTGCAACAAGTAAAAGTAGTGTCTGTATTCAAGAAGTCTTAATATGTCTTTTGAATTAAGACCATGCTAAATCTGAAAGTTAGGTTCTTGATATCATATGTAAGCTTGATACTTTGAAGAACAGACGTATGTTGATAAATTTTGAAGACTTGAACTCTATATGAGCATATAGTACAATGTTTTCTGTAGAAAGTAGTCTAAATACAGTAAGACAAAATTCTGAAGTATTCAATATTTTCAATTTGTATAGAGAAACAGGAGTTTTAGAAAAGACTTGGATCTAGAGTGCTGGAAGAGAGTAAGATGCTAGAACCATCTCTCTAGAGATGAATTTGCAACACCTTTGACTCATCAGTTACTATTAAATTAGACTGCCAATCCCTGAGGCAGTTGAATGTCACATTAGAATTAAAGATGACAAAATAAAAAAAAATCAAAAACATTATATATACAGCTTTAGGTTATTGCCAAATGACTTGATCTATAAGTCTATACCAAAATAAAAAAAAAATGTGTGGATGATTGAAGGATAAACAGTTTGTGAGAGTTCAAAAACTTTGTTTCGCAAAAGTGTGTGAATTAGACCATTGCATTGGAGATCTTCATCATTATGAATTGGAGATTAGCAGATTACATTTCTTCATAGACCATGTCAAATGCAACTGTTGCCTGTTGCTATGATATTTAGAAAAAATTCAACTTTTCTTGCTTTTATGAAAAAAGAGAAAACCCTCACTAATAAACTAATTTGTGTTAACTAGTTTATTAGGAAAAATGCTTCTTCACAAATATTCCAAATTCCATTTCCTACTCAAAAAAAAAAAAATTCAATTTTTGTACTGATTGCAGAGTTGTCCTGGTTTTGGCTTGGATAGAGTTAATTTTCTTCACAGAGCCATATATGATGCCATGTTTTGGATTTTTGATGAAAATAATTTTAGTTGTTGCAGAGCAATGTTTACACAGTGCTAAGGACTTTTGTTCTTCATGCTGCCCTGCTAATGAGAAGCTAGGGCTTTACAAGGAGCTGGGAAGGGACAGAACCAGGACAAGCGGCCCAAGTTGACCAAAGCTATATTCAGTACCATACGGTGTCATGCTTGGCAATAAAAGCTAGGGTAAAGAAGGAGGAAGGTGAGACATTCAGAGTGATGGCATTTGTCTTCCTAAGCAGTCATTATGCCTGGTGAGCCCTGCTTTCCTGAAAGTGGCTGAACATCTGCCTCCCAATAGGGAAGTAACAAATGAGTTCTCTGTTTTGCTTTGCTTACACGTGTAGCTTTTGCTTTATGTATTAAGCTATCTTTATCACAACCCACAAGTTCTTGAACTTTCAACTTCTCAGTTCTCTCCCCATCCCGCCTAGAGAGCGAGTGAGTGGCTGAGTGGTGCTGAGCTGCCTGTCAGGGTTAAACCACAAGAGGAGGAAATTCAGAGTATCAATTGGTATAGGGAAATTCAGAGGAAAATACAGTGGACATTCAGGTAACAAAATAACTACAAAACAAAATAAAACTGTCCCATTATTGAGAAATGTACGTTCCTCAGTCATGTGATGGTATTCCGAAGAATGAAATGAATTGCTTTTAGAGTTTATACGAAAAGTGCATAAAGATTTGAGAAAGAATTCAAAGACCACTATGCTATATTTTTCATAGCTTTATATACAACCTGTAATGTATGTCCAAATCTAAGTCAGACAGAATTTTAGTAATGTCAGTGGTAACTTCTGTCATTTTTATCATGATGTTTTTATAAACAGCAAAATAAAGTAAGAAGAAATAACAAGGTATCCTTCTTATTCTATTGTCTCCTGTCTTTCCAAGATAAGCCTCGTTATGCAAATTTGCTGCTGATGTGACATATTGAGGTACATGCCAGTGAGATGGTTGAAGTTTCACTGGCATATAACAGTCAGAGAAACCATAAATACTATTGTTTTTTCTTTGGCAGTTCCACCTATTGATGGCTATCTTAGTTTCAGATGGAGCAGAAGTTGTTTTTTCTCCGTATCTGGTACAATGCTGTGTTTTGGTTTTAGGAGGAAAACAACACTGATGTTTTAATTATTGCTGAGTAGTGCTGTACAGAGCCAAGAACGTTTCAGTTTCTCAGCTTCTTATGCTGCCCTGCCAGCAATGGAGCTGGGGGGCACAAGGAACTGGGACAGGACACAATCAGGGCAGCTGACCTAAACCGGCCAGAGGGGTATTCCATTTTCTATGACATTATGTGAAACAACTATAAAATAAGGGGAATTGGCTGGGACTGGGGGTGGGGGGTGGGGATGCTGCTGCTCAGAGTGTGGCTGGACAGATGGTGAACAATTGCTTTGCGTATCACTTGTTTTTGTGTATATATATATAATTATGTTATTTCTTTTTCTTTCTTTTTCTATCAGTAAATAGTTTTTATCTCAACCCACAAGTTCTACTATATTTTCTCCTAATTCTCTCCCCCACCCCACTTGGATGTGGGGACTGAGCGAACGACTGTGTGGTACTTGGCTACCTGCTGGGTCAAACACAACAATAGCAATCCCTTATCAAGCAAAAGGACAGAACGTGGGTATAGTGCCATCTATGTCAAAAACGACTCCTATGTTACACATGTTTAAGGAGCCATCATAAGTGACCTCNCTGGTACAATGCTGTGTTTTGGTTTTAGGAGGAAAACAACACTGATGTTTTAATTATTGCTGAGTAGTGCTCTACAGAGCCAAGAACGTTTCAGTTTCTCAGCTTCTTATGCTGCCCTGCCAGCAATGGAGCTGGGGGGCACAAGGAACTGGGAGAGGACACAATNCCATTCTATGATATGATTCCATGAATGAGAGGCCACTTGCAGATATGCAAGATCTGATAATTGTTGACATATCAGGATAGGAACTTTCTCAAAAGGAATTGATCTTTTTGACATGAAGGCCCGAGTACTGTGTATGCTTTACCTAAGTGTTCAAATCCTAAAAAGCATTCACAGTCCTGGGTCACCAATGATAGATGTGACTTCTGGGTTCCTCAAACTACCAAAAAAATTCTAGAGGAGCATTTATTTTATTTTTTTTTCCTCTAAAAATATGAAATACATATTTTCATGTGATACAAAGAGTCAGTGGTAAAGCTGGGACTGGTACAGTGGGAGGCAGACAACCAGATCTGCATCTCCAGCTGTTTAGTAACATGTATACACCTACCTCCTATGCTCCTACCTGTTGAAGTGGAGAGGGTTGCTGAAGGCTAACTTGTAGTTGCTCTGTCACAATGAGAGCTGAGGAAAAGTTGCACTTCTTGGCAGCAAGAATTTGGGGACATTCATTGTTCACTTCTAAGACAGCTGCTTCTTTATTCAGGTTGGCTGTGGGAACAGGTGAGCAAAAAAGATATGTAGCTTCTTTTAACTGTGGTTTTGCTTTCTTTCTTTCTTTTTTTTCTTTCAATTTATTCTATTTCATTTTCTCGTGGTTCCAGTCATTTATCACACCCCAGGGTGCTCAATGCTGCAAGTTTTCTTATTGAATATTTTTTCTACCTAGCATGCCACTGCACTGTTTTTGAGAATATTCACTGAGTTGATGTTTACTTTGCCTCTGTCTCTTGTGGATGACAGTCATCACCACATCCCACAACAGCTTGCAAAGTAGAGCACCTTTTCTGCGCTGTTTCAGGGCAGGCAGAAAGCAATCCCATTTTCCCAGTTTGAGGTTCTCCTGAGACGAAGAGAAATGATTTTCAAGAGTCAGACTCTCAAATTTCTTACTGGTAGAGAACTGGCACTGACTAATCATCAGTTTCACTTTAAAGGGAAAAAGAAAAAGAGAAAAAAACCTTTTACTGCCTGTCTGATTGCCTAGTGATTTTGAAATCTTACAAATATTTTTATTTTAACTTCTGGTAGGAGATTTGGATTTATGTTAGACCCAGAAGTGTTCTGATGATAGTTTTATGGAATGATATAGATCATTTACTTTTATAAGTAACAAGCTGAGCTTCTTCACTCTCTGCGCTTCTGGAAGAGATGTGTTAATACGATGGTTTATTGGATAGTTAAAACTTACCATAAGTCTTGCAAATTTAGAACTGTCTGTAAGTTAACTAAAAACTGTACTACAAAATAATCCCATATGTAATGTTCTGATAATTAAATCCCTCTGACAATTACATCATACATTATCAAGATTAGCCAGATCCATTACTCATCACTGGTGCCTTGGACAAAACAAAGCTGGTACACTAGGGACTGTCAGCTGAGCAGATGCTCCTATGGAAGAAAGCAGCCAAGCACTATTTATGTAATATGAGTACCAATATGCTGGAGAAAGATATTGCTTCAGCTTGCAGAATATTCCCGGAGTTCAGAAACTAGGAAAGGGAGAGATATGAAGGCACTGTATTGATTGTACCATATTTGAATGCCAATTTATTGGCATGTTCTACTTGTCAGTTATATTTATGTTTCGCTTAAACCTTTTTTTTATATATATATATAAAGCACAAAGATTTACATTTTCTTTCTTTTTAAGGACTAAAGACAATAATCAGAAGAAAAACAGAAAGTGTGTTTCTGTTCTTGGCACGTATAAAATTAGTATAATAGTTCTCATAAAGGAATACTATGCTAATCACAAGAGTTTATATTGAGGACTGGGTATAAAAATTATAATGTATAGACACATTTTTACAGGATTTTTAAGTGGCAAGATATTTGGCAAATATCAATTTAATTATGACAATATTATTTCATATTTCAATTTCACCATTCTGCAGGAAGAACTTCCAGAGGAAAATTCTGAGGATGGACACTTTTTTTTGTCCCCCTGCTCTCCCTGCCAGTCCACTGACTATGTAAAAGTGTGTGCTAAAGAATGTTCTGTTTCACACAGGTAGAAATCTTCCTAACAGCTTTTCATTTTCTGAACCAAAAAATTTTATCTGTCTTCCTGGTGAGAACTGCAGAAAAGCAGATAGGTCTGGGTGTTTTGCTCCAGAAGGGGGTACAGAACAGAGACTGAACATCTTCAGAGGGGCTCCACAGTTAAGGGATGACATCTTATTCTGTCTCAGCCTGATGAGATCATGCAATTCTCTTCAGAGTAGCTCCATCTGAAAGTGTTTCAGACTCCATCTGAAAGTGTCCTAATAATGTTTCTTTCTTTTTTTTTTTTTTTTCTTTTCTTAAGGCAGTTTTCAGGTAACCATAGTCCTTTGGGCTTCAGAGAAATTCCATAGGTAGGTACAACTTCTAACTAGCAAATAACGAAAAGTTGGATGAAAGTCTTATGATGAGTTGTATCAGTCAGGCACAAGCTAAGGAAATTGGGCATTATCTGTGTAAGCACAAGGCACTGTGAGATTTAGGACATAATCTTAAAATAATTAGAAGATTTTTAAGCTGGAATATTTTCAGCAAAGATGTGTCCAGCCTTAATGCGATTGAATCTTTTAATTCTAATGAGCATTTTCCTTTAAAAATGTGTTGTTTGTCCTGATATGGTCATTCCCAATGCTGTGCATCTTAGGAGTCAGGGGAGAAAAAAGGTGCACTTGGGCACATGGGCTTCATTAGTTGAGCAGCGTCAATTTAAAGCTTCTGTGTCTTACCCCAGAACACAGTCAGGAAAACCTCAGGTACCACAATTCTTTGATGTCTTTAATATAAAGACATCCTCATCTATAGATTGAACTGACAGACTGAACTGTATTGCCTGAAGTGCAGCTTCACGCCTGTCTTAGTTTCTAGCTGAAGCAGAAGTTACTTTTTCTCATAGTGTCTGGTATGAAGCTATGTTTTGGTTCTAGAAAGAAAAAACAAAGCTGATAAAATACCGATTGTTTATACTTGTTGCCTGGCAGTGTTGAACAGAGCGAAGAACATTTCAGTCTCTCAGTTCTTGTATTGCTCTGCCAGCGAAGAGGTTGTAGGACACAGGGAGCCCAGAGCTGGGAGGGGACAGGAACAGGGCAGCTAACCCAAACTGACCAAAGGGATATTCCATTCCATATGACATCACGTAATATAAGGAAGGGAAGTTAGCCGGGGAGGGGCAGCTTCTCAGGGACTGGCTGGGCATCCATCAGTGGGTGGTGAGTAATTGCTTTGTGGATCACTTTGTGTACAATTGCTGATATTTCTGTTTACTTTTTTCCTGTCTTAGTAAGAATTTTTATCTCAATCCACAAGTTCTACTGTATTTTCTCCTAATTCTCTCCCCCCATCCCACTGAGGGTGGGGGGGTGAGAAATTACTGTGTGGTACTTAGTTATCTACTGGGTCAAACCACAACAATGCCCAATTTCATGCTCCCTCCTTCAGAAGTGATAATCTCTCGTAGAAAAATAAGATTGAGAAATGGGCATAAATTTGCCATTAGCCATTTCAGTCAGACAGACGTAGCTGCATTTACAAAAGCCCCAGTCTTCTCTTACTAAAACTGCCAGTCATCCACTGCCTTGCAGTTGAGGATCTCTTTCTCCTTGCTTACAGATGAAGTCATCATACTATTAGTGAAAATGAAAGTGCAAGGGAGGGGGTTAGAAGGTGATCAAACCTTCCTAAGTATGAGTAATATTTTTTATTAATGATAAAGTCTTTACTAACTTTATGAAAGATCCAGTATTATGAAAAAATGTGCTCATGCCACTTTTTTTTAACAGGCTTGTAACACTGTCTGAATAATATAAAATAAGTAAATTCATTTTGTCACTCCATGATAAGTCATGTTATCTGTTGTTTTTTGTTTGTTTGTAATTTTGAATATCTATATTATAACAGTTTGGAGTATTAAATATTCACAAACTCCCAAGATTATGAGTACTCATAGATAGAAGTTTATTATCCATCTTTTGTTATTTACCTTTCCTTTCCTTAGCTAAAGTCACCTTAGTTATCTTTTGTTCACATATATCCCCTATATATTTGTATCCCCTATACCTGCTACCATTTTTGGATCTGGATATGTGCCTTGGACAGTTACATTAAATGCTCCACAAAATCATACAGTGCACCAAGTCTGGCCTGCTGTCTCATGCCCTCGTTTATTTTCATATGGAGAAAATCCAAACATACAGAGCCTGTATGGTGATCATCTGTTGTGTGATTTAGGTGTAATCTCAGATGCTTGCCTATGACCACAGACACAAATCACCAGGAAGATGAGAATGCAGATGATCTTTAATTTAGAAATTGATCACAATTGAAGGATGTATCACAAGTTAATTTCAACTGCCTCAAGCAAAGTACATCATCTTTGTATGATATTTACACTTTCAATAGTCACTGGAGAGAGCAAAACGTATTTGAAGGGTAATTCTTGCATTCTAAGGTAGGTATCCCAAACAGGTAGAACAAGTCACTTATTTGGGTGTAGCTGTCTCACTTCACTGCCTATAGATAAATCTAGACATTGACAGGCAAATAACTTTCTGACAACTATTTTTAGATGAGGTGAATCCTGTTCACAAAGTTATTGAAGGGTTGCAGAAATGTAGTAACACAGTAGAAATCAGGAACACTTGAACAATTGACAACAGACATACTTAATGAGATTTTGGTCAAAACCTGAAGAAAAGGTAAAGCAATGTTTAAAGTAGGAGAAACTAGTAATTATTGCAGGACAAGGCATAAGTTGATATGCTTGAGATCTGGCTATTTCTACATTGAAGAAAGCTAAGGAGAAGGAATATATATGCTATGTTCCCTGTTTGGTTTGTTGTGAACATTCACAGGATAATTTTGCCTTTGAGATGCATTTTACCATTTTAAAGTAAGGACACACAGGCATGTACTACTTCTGTCTACTCATAGGAATATTCTTTATGAGACAGTCCTTAAATTTTAAAAACTACTTCTTTGCAGAATTAGGAATAAATATTTAGAGTGAAAAAAAAAATCAAAACCAACCTCAATAAAAACAGCAGCATTTCTGCCAAGAAGCTGACTATCTGGACTGCTCTGCCTTTCTGTGCAGAGACGCATCACGGCCTTTGAGTGCTAGGGGCAGGCTGCAAGCTGAGGGATGCCTGGAGAAATAACACACTCTTGTCTTACTTCCTCAGCTTGTTTCATCGTTCCTCTGCATTTCTAGTTTGATAGAAAGCAGGCTTTTTAAAAGGTAAATATAGTTCAAGTAGAAGTTAGATTTCCTGGGGCTTCTTTCCATTGAAGCGTGCCTGCTGTGTTGTGCATTCACATGCATCATGAGTCTGAAGTCTCATTACTTGGCACAAGCTATGAATAAAGTGCTTAGTCTTTTATAGGATGTGGGAAGAAATGCAGCTTAAATATTTTCTGGCCTTTTGAGATGACCCTGTGCCAATGTGTGGCCACAAGAGGCCTTGGCCAGCTGTGGAAAGGGATGTGGGCACTGGTATAGTGCTCTCAGAGAGCATCTCACTGTGCTCTGCACCTTGCTCCTGGCTGTGCTTATGAGGCACTGTCAAGCCCAATTAAAAACATGACTGGAGGGTGTTGCCAGAAAGAGTAGGTTAGTGCCTGCAATTAAACTTATTGCTAATTATGTGGTAGGACTTCTTATCAATGGTTAATTTGTTTCACAGAGCGCAGTCTGTGCACACACGAGTGCTTCTGTGTGTGTGCAGAGGAAATAATGCTCTATTTTTTTTTCTTTAGCTATTTCCTTTCCGTCTTTGCCTCTCTCAGATCTCAAACTGTAAATTATACTTGCTTAATATCTCTACCATAACTCAAATTTGCATCAGCATTGCTCACAGAATTTTTACTGTCTTACACCAGGGCTGCTTTTATCTCCTGGTGCTCATCTGTGGAGGTCACTGTGGGCCTTGCAGTCATCTAGCTGTATGCTAATTTGGAATCCTTCAGCAGACTCTGGACTGTTAGGGAAATCTTCTTTTTATTGTTGTTCTTTAATTAAACAGAAAATGATAAATTGTTTATGTCTATTGTGCTGTCTACAAATATGCACTTCTTGGTTCATTACCACTATTATATGGCATATGAAAAGAATGGAAAGGGGTAGATTAATGGAGCTGCATGCTGATCACAATTTTCCTTGGAAATCTCAGATATCTGCAATCTGACAGCCATTCAGACACCGTTCTCTGGCATGATCAGATGTTGCTGAGCTGTGACCAAAAGCCAGTGACTTTTTTTTAACAGCACATTTTTCAAAATTACACATTAAAGAGATTATTGATCTTTGCTACACAAGATGTAATAAATGACAAAACCACTTAATTCCACTAATGTGAAAAGTATCATAAAATACATGAAAATATCTTTAGACAAAAGAAAAGCAAAACTGCCTTCCACAAAGCACATTAGGTATTAGTCAGCACTGTAACCACAGCACAAAACTCTACTTTCTCTTATATAGGCAAGTCCAGGGGAGCAGCAGTGATTGCAGGACATTTAGGGTTCTTTGAAAGTGCTCTCTACAGTCAGAAAGACTCATCTGGGTTTGCCTATCTACTCTTTTATTCTTTTTGACTTTTATAATTTTTGACTTTTTCCTTTTCACTCATATCAGGCATGCTCTCAGCTTTTTTCTGTGGGGGGGATGAACTCCTTTTGGTGTTAATCTATTGAATACCAGGGATGCAAGTTTCTACCACAAAGGTATTTGCATCAACATGAAGGGAGCATAAAGTGCTACTGTTCTTACTTGATCATATTCATTTCATCCTTGTGTAAATTAAATAAGTGAACAAAGCCCAACACTTGCAAAATTAGGAATTTTAACAAGGATTATTCTATATACTCAGTGATACATGTTTTTCTAATATGTTGGCAATGATATGCCCTTCTTTCCTCCTTTCCTTGTTTTGTAAAAGTAATTCCATCACTGATGTTTTTTTTTCTAGGCCTGCCAGTGACAAATGCAAATGGCCATTAAGTGTGGACTCCATTGCCGGTTCCCTCCTACCTATAGTTTGTCACTGTGTTTCTGTGATAAACCTTATGTCACATAGCTTGAGGTTGGTTCAAACTCCACAGTATTTTCTGAAAGAGAAGCTGGCATATTTTTTGGATAGAATTAGACTTGTAAATTATGCCCAAAGAAAAGGGTAGATGTGGGACTGAGGGGCATGGTTTAGTGAGCAAGGTGGTGGTGGGTTGACAAGTGGACTACACTATTTTAGTGGTCTTTTTCAACTTTAATGACTCTATGATTCTGTGATGTTTCACTATAATAGCAAAAATTCCAGATTTGTGTTTAAAGTGAGATGGACAATACAAAGAGTAGATTACACTGGAGGAATATGGGCTCAAACAGATCCCTTTCTGCTCAAGGGACCATGACTAATGGATAGACACGTGGTTTCACTGTGCGACTTGAAGATGTTGTGTTTGATTACATTTAGTGGTTGCTTCATGTTCATGGGAAAGATAAGAATAAAATGCAGGTTCAGTTCTTTTCTCTGCTGTCTCAGAGCTTCTCTGCAAATTTCTATGCTACAGAGTAAGATTGTTTATTTTATTTCAAGTAGCTCATCAGAGTTTTATATATTTGAGCCATGTCATATAGCTGATAGAAAAATAAAAGTTAATATCTTAGATTCCATTAATCCAAGTTAATATCGTGGATTCCATTGCACTTTTCTTCCTTCAGATGATAGTTCCTAGATCTTATTACTTTTGTGTTGCTTTTGAAGTTTTTGTCTTTGCCCACAATCTGTGAGTGCATCTGTACATGATGATGAATCTTTCTTCTCTCTCTTTTTTTTTTTTTTTTTTCCCAAGAATGGCTTGTAATGTTGTTGCACACTTTCCCCAGTGCAGCAGGGAAGTGACTGAGTTTTTACTGGTGAAAAATGGTTCCTATATATGCTTTGATCATGCAATTCATTTCTTTGGACGTTCTTGTCAGTTTGTTTTGTTTTTCAATCTAGGCCACTGTTTTCTTGATTGCTTCAAGTCTGCAAATTACTCTGTTCCCAAGATCCACTGTAAAATGAATAAAAAGGTAAAGGCGACATGGCCACAAGGCAGTTCTAGCACAAGAGCTCGTCAGCAAGATTTTCTCCCTGGTAAGGATAGCAGCAATGTTTCTCAGTAATTGGATCAGGATGTAGCATTGCCTGGACTCTCAATAAATCAGACTGCATTGACTAATTCACTGAAAATATTTCAATTTGAGAATAAAATATTGAACTTCGAGTGCTGTGATCTTTTTCCCAACATGTGAGGAAAAACATACGGAAAATTTTGAAAAGCTGAATGATTTTTTTATTTATAGCTTTCATGATAAGTACAGAGGAGATAGGTATTATGGGAAAAAATGTCCACATAAAAACAAACAAACAAGAATGCTTTTCCCTTATCAGTTATTTTTGCTTCATTCTAAATGCTTGTTTAAACATGAATAGGTAATCTCTTCCACTTGTAGTTGTATATTTAAAATATCGTTATGATTATGTATTTTATACACAGCAGTGGTGGCAGCATGTGTAGACTGTGGTTTTTTCTTCAAATATTCAGCTTCCTGAGGAAAATGTCCTCTTATTAGTAGTAATAAGATGGAATAAAATCTCTTTTCTGGCTGATAACAGCAGAAATTTGGAAGCTGCCAAATAGCTGGGAGGAGAAAATTTGCTCATGAAAACAGCTTTTCTCCGAAGATTGTTTTAGCTCTAGCCCTTGTTCTTTCCTATTCCTCGTCCACTGACTTCCTGCAGGATATTTGTGTCTCAGAGACTTACTTTAAAATAAATAAATAAGCACCATTGTAGGTCTTCATTTGAAAAACAATTAATGGAATACAAGAATGCATATTTATCTAGCAAGACTCAGTAGTACATTTTTTTTTTAGTAGAGGCATTCAAATCTCATTCAAAGTCACTGCACAGTTACACACCATTGTTTGTATGTAGGTGTCTCTGAAGGTAATGCTTCCTATTTATTTTCATGGAAACTACAACAGATACCAAGAGCGCAATAACACTATTTGATAAAGCAAATTCTTAGCTACAGAACACTGTTTTTCTACATTGTCACTACCATTAGCTATACATTTACATCAGCAATGAACAAGAACCTGCACACTGTGCTCATAAAAATCTGCACCAGAGGAGGTGACCCCCTGTTTCACAGCTGCCATGACAGCATTTTTTTTGCTAGGAAAATGTTGCCCACCCAGTCCATCTCTCATCAGCATGAACAGATGGAAGTTAGCAGGCACTAAACTTGAATTGTATGGTGGGTGTGGTGGGACAGCCCAGCCAATATTGACAATATACAGTCTTCAAACTGGTATGGGGCCTGGCATGTGTTGCAAGAGAAAGTTTGTCTTCTTCTCTGGCCTGACTCTGGAAGTTCAAGCCTTCAGCTTAGACAACATCACGATGTCGTGGTCACTTGATGGTTTGTCTGACTTTCAGGAAATCCAGAAGGATCACCCCTTTCCTATCCCAAAAGACAGTGTGCATCACTTTACACACTGAGGGCCTTTTCCTGAACTTTTCCTTTGATGGGGAATTGACATGTCGACACTCCATGGACTGCCATTTTGACTCTGGCTCATATATCATATTTCATCACCAATGTAATCCAGGAAACTGCTACCTTCAGCCTTGTATTGGTTTAATAGGTCCTGACAAAATTGCAGAGTTCTTTCTGTTCCTGTGTGAGCATTCATGGGACCCACCTAACACAAACTTTGCGGTATTCCAACATTGCCACCATTGCTTCCAACACATTGAAAATGATATTCAGCTCTGTACACAGTTTCATGGTTGTAATCCACTGATTTGTGCAGATGAGCTGATCGAGATTCTTATCATTTTGTGGCGTGACAGCTGTGCATGACCGTCCAGAACATGGCTTGTTTTTCGTGTCATTGTAGCACATCATTGCTGAAATGCACCACCTACTACCTCACCGTGCTCATATACACTGTTTCATCTCCATAAACTTTCAGCAAGTGTCAATGAATGTCAGTGAGTACAATTTTTTCCACGTGGAGGAATGCAATTCCACCCCTTTGCTTCATACACATTTCCATGTCAGATGCCATTTCATCAGACTGCCCCTCTGCTGCCGTCTGTCACATGGCAACCCAGTGTTGGTGGGAAGGTTCAACCTCTACTGTCATACCACCAAAATCCACCTCTGATGCCATGGGCCAATATAATAAAATAGGTGGTATTACTTTCTGAGCAGCCCTTGTATTTACCTGCTGTCTCTTGGAAGTTAGTGCAGTTCATCTAACTATAAGCATTATTCAGTGGTATACAGAGAGAATCACTATAGTATCCAAAAATCCATCTCCTAATAGCATAAATAATCTCACAGATTTCATTTGCACTGAATTTTTGTCTGCTTTAGAAACACTGTTATGACACAAAATATTGATATGTAATTGAAGCACAGATTGTCTCACCTAAAGGTACTAGTCAAAATGGTAACATCATTATGCACTCCTTCATTTTCATTTTCAGAAAATTGCTATATAGCTATACACTATTAAATAAGGTACATCTTTCCGTGTATGGGAATGAGATGTGGGAGGAAAGAATGCCAGAAATATGAACTTGTACTCTTTAGCTAAAGATGTATTTTAACTCATCTGGCAGAGGTGGATTACTTTATGGCAAGACATAGATGTTGTTTTGGATCCTATAATTAAAAGCATAGAAATGTACATCTGCTCCAAAATAGCCTCTCCTTGTTGCTGCTATTTAGTATAAATGTAACTTCATCTTTCTAGGTGCCTAAAAACTGGAGTTCTAAAGCACAGTCCCTGCTGAAGACATGTGCATGCTGGTAGTCTTGCAGATAGAAAGTAGGATTTCTTCATCTCTTTGGCAAAGGTGAGTTTGCACATTTTTTCATAATGATCCCCCAATTTTATTCAAGCTTATGCATATTACAGTTGGAGTCAGTGTTCTCCTTGTGGGAACATACTGAAAATGCAAAATTTATTTTTGAGCTTGACACTTAGAACAATATTTTCTCCCAGTTTTGGAAAAAGATTTTTGCTTCTACTCTTTCCATGAATAATTTGACTATTTCACTGTGTGATTATTGTATCTATAATCTGTTTCTTCTTCTGCAAAGCTGATCTAAGAAGAAAACAATCTTAATACTCTGCAAGGAAAGTATCATGCAAATGACCAGCTTGTCTGTCATTCTCATATTAATACAGTCTTATCAGTCTTATCACATTTGCTTTTGCTAATGCAGAAAAGTTGCGGAATATGAGTTATTTATACAATACGTATTGTATGAAAGCTATCCATATTATTTTTTTTTTCTGGGAAAAAATGAATTAATTTAGTTATGATTAAGTAGACAGAAGAAAATAGTACTATCAACAAAGTAGATAGCTTTGTCTGCATCTTCAATAATTTTCAGAAAATGACATTGGAAGTATTTATTCTTATCTGACAGCACAAATCTTGTGCTGATGTCTAGTTTATCAACATATACAAGTTATTTTGAATAGGTATGTTGCTAAGTTATAATATATGCAATTTCGTTAGGCAGCAAAATGTAGTGCTCATAAATGATGACTGTAGGGGCAGATTCTGATCTCCTTTATACTGTCTGATGTATCAGTAAGGATGACTAAATATAATTGATGACAGAATTTGTCTTGTATTTTTCTTTTTTTTTTTTTTAAAAAGAACTTTTCTTGCAAACACTGTGATGAATTTAAGTAATTTCAGTAAGTTTATTAGTGCCAGGCCATATGTTATGGACCATAGATGATCACAGTCATGTAAAGAAATTTTAATATTAAAAAAACAGCAATTTTCTCAACATATGACCTGGCACGTACAGGTGAATGGGTTGGGAATAGGAGGACTTTTTCTAGCAAATGTTTGTTTCAAAACTGTTTTAATGTTGTTTCATAGAGATTAATTTATGTGGCCACTGTGATAATTTAGTATGACATTCTCTTCAATAAAGAATCTTTGAATTAATTTCCTTTCTGTCAAAGGGCTATCTTTCAAAAACTAGCCAAACATGTCTAGCATTAACATCTGCCTATTAATCTCATTGTTAGTTGGTTTTATAAAGTCAGAAGACTTATTTGTAAACTTCTTGGGCAACAGAAATTTAATAATGCATGTAGAGTATGATCAAGTAGTGGATTGTCCTTCTGTTGTTTAAGTCAGACTGACTGTCTTTTGACTTTTATAGTGAAACATTTCAATTTTTTGTGTCTGCAAAGACTTCCTGCAAGACCTTTGCAATCTAGAACATCCTTGAAATGTGTTCATACGAAAGGAGTTAGCACTCCAGTAGAGGCTGCACTGTTGTCAAATGCCGATGCAATCTGACCTCCTTGCTGCTGCTTCACCTTCTGTAATTATACAGTCAGGGCTCACCTTTTTGACCTTGGCATTGCAATTGCCTCTACCATCAGCAATTCCTTCAATGGCTGCATCTAAGCTTACCTGCAAGAGAACACCAGGAGAAACCCCAGATCCTGCTCCTTGGATAACAAGATCATATGCTTAGATTTCACCTGCATGGAGATAGACATGTGGGAAATGACTGGTGATTATCCAGACAGCATACTAATGGGAAACCAGCATGTGCACCTGCATCTGGGAATTCAGAAACACTACTGGACTTTACGTTTCAGGTACGATCAAAACAATTTATCTCCGGGATTACCTCCTATATTGTTTGAGTCCAAGTGTATTTCCTGAACTGCTTATTGCTACTTAAACAAAATCTGGGTTTTGTCTTCTGCATTATTTCCTTTCATGCTATGTCACTTTTTATCAGCAGTGATTCTGTGTTTTAGTTTAGTTCATTTATAAAATCTCTTAAGTATAAATTTATAACTAAAAACATATATACTTAGTAAGATTTAACTGGTAAGTCTTAAAATGTAACAGAACCTGGTTTTAATCCTTTCTTTCGTGCACCATGCCCATTTTATATTTCCATAATTTAATCAGAATGTCCTGTATTATCAAGACTGGTGCTGGCAGAAAAATCCAGTAGTAGTGCATTTCTTAACTAAGCTTAAAATATTTTAGACAAAAATTAAAAATCAATTTGACAAGAGTTTCTGTTTTAAATGTTTGTTGATTGGCAGTAATTGCCTTCTATATCCTTAATTTGATTATTAATCAGGCCTCATATTATTCATTGGGTTATTTAGCCTGCTTATGCCAGTCTGACAGCCCTATAATTATTCACTTTACACTATTTAAATAGCAAGCAACTGCTTACTCTGCAGGTCTTTTGGAGCTTTCATGGTGTCCTTAGATGTACTGGAAATGAACAGTAATGATAGCTCCTCTCTATGACATTTCTTTGAAAGTCCTTTTACACAAGATTTTCACTTTTGCTGATCCTACAGGGTTTTTTTTCCACTTTTCCTTACTGATGACTGAAAAAAAAAAATCACCATTTAATATCAGGGAGATTTTCCCAAGGCCACAAAAGGTTCATTTACTGAACTCTTCTGCCTCTTCCAAGGTCTTGCCACTATCAGTGAGAATTCTACCTGGTCTAACAATGAACCAAAATCACTACTGGGATTCTTTTCTTTCTAGAATGTCATCTTCATTCTTTTGCTCTTACTTCTGTTGGCTGTAGATTTTTCCAGAGGTTATTTTGATAACTTTATTCATTTCCTGTAAATCCAATTTTCTGATTTATATTTATTAGTAGTTTTCTTTTTCTTCCATTTTGTTAAATTTTAAAGCCACTGGTAATCCTCTCTAAATTGGGTTGTTTTATTATTTTATTTAAGTTGTCCTTCATCTGCTGAGTATTTAATAAAATATTCTTAGTCAGTTCCAGTGATTATTCATGCATTTCTGATTACATTCTATCTTTTCTTCTGATGTTGCTCATATCTATTTTAAGGCTAGTTAATTAATTTTATCTAGAGCAGCAAATGTAAGCGTTACTGATAAAGACTTTTGTCCTTGTGGTTGTGGCAGGAATGCTGTACTGAAATATCATTGTTCTTCAGTTCTCCGATCAGCTGTTATCTAAGTCAGGACAACTAACACAGTATTATTCCAGGGCTTGTTTAAGAAATCATCAAAATTGTGTGTGGTGTGTCTAGAAACAATGGACAAATGTAAGTCCAGCATCTGACATTCGAATGTGTTGTGTGCTCCTGAGTTCTTATTCAGAACCGAGGCAGCACTCATACACTCGGGGCTAACATTTCTGATGGAAAAATGTATATCTTAACTGAAAAAATATGAAAATATTTTTCATATGAGCAACCTACAAAGCTCGTTATTAGTACAGTAACTGCAGAGTTCAGACTTGCAAATTATCCCTGTTTGATGGCAAGACCATTTATAGCAATCACTAGGTTATGACTTGAGAGTTGAAGTGGTCAAGTGGTATTTTCTTGACTGAAATAAATCCTTGTTTATTTATTTATTTATTTATTTAAATTCAATTAACAGAGGCTCCATCTCATTCAGTATCTTTTTTTCAATGATGGGGCAATTTCCTGAGAAGAAAGTCTCAGTTAACCTTTGCAGAAGCTGCAAATTTTCCTTAAAGATCATCTAGCTCTAACCTCCCTGCCATGGGTAGGGTCACTAGCCACGAGATCAGGCTGCCCAAGGCCCCATTCAATCTGGCCTTAAATACCACCAGGGATGTGGCATCCACAACTTCTTTGGGCAGCCTGTGTCAATGCCTTACCACCCTCTCAGGTCACTGCTGAGGGAACAAATACCATTTTCTAGTAATAGTCTAAGATCTTAGTACCAACTCAGGAACAGAGCAGATGTGAACCAAAATGAAGTGTGACCTCCTCTTCCCACTTCTTCCATTAAAAAAAAAAAGAAAAAAGAAAAAAAAACTAAGCAACCAGACACTGTTTGCCATCTATTTTCGTTTTCAATCTACAAAGTAACTTAACTCTGATGTGTGTGGTGATTGATGGGTCAGTCTTTTAACATCAAGTTACTTGATGGAACACCATATGGAGCTAAGGGAAACCAGGCTTCAGATAAGCAGGAAGTAGTTCCTCCTGCATGGACAGCCCATTGGTGGGGCTCGTTGTTAAAGGGCCTTGTGGGTGTGAGGAGCTTGCACGGGATTGAAAGATTCCTGAAATAAAAACAGATGTTGGGAAATTATTGAGGGGGCAGTAAATTAGCAAAAATGCTTGCTTTGATTTTACTCTTCTCTACTTACTCAATTTGAGGCAGGATACCAGACTAGATGGACCTTTTGCCAGTAGACCCTTAAGACAGTGCAGCTCTGTGAAGTTATGTTTTAGAGGTCATAGAGACAATAAATAAGTACCGCGTTTCATGCATCCACTAGTGTCTGATACCTCTTGGGAGAATGCATGCCCAAAACATCTGACTAAACGAATTTAATGCTGGCCATCCAGAAGCCTGTTAGAAGAATCCATTTTAAGAGTTTGTGAGTCCACTTAAAAATGCAAATGAACTGTACAGTGAACTTAGAAGAGATGTTCTTTTCCTGTTCTCCATCCCTGGGAAGTGCTGCAGTAATTCTGTGTGCTCAAAGGCAAAGTCACATTTCCATTTAACTTTCTTTCAGCATATCTGTGTGTGGGTACTGGATGTGGATTTGAGTGGCTGTGGATGCATGTAACATTTTTCAAAAGGGGATTTTTGCCCAGGCTTAAGACTGTAGCAGGTCTACTAACAGTGCAGGTCTACTAACTTACTCTGCAGCTTCACTGATTTCGAATGAACAACCTGTGGAGTAAGAGGCTACAGAGCATCAGGCAGAGCAGTAGAGCTGAGCTGGACAGCAAGCCCATGTAGTGCAATGGAAGTTGGTCTAGATAAGTATGCAGAAAGTAGGATGCCACCAGTGACCCCTCTGACCAGACTAACCTGCCTGCTCCAAGATCATGAAGGGTATGGAGCTGAAAGACAAGTCTTCAAGATTTCTAATGCCAGAAGGTTCATAATAGATATTATTATTAAAAGTTTTCCCTTAAAAAGAAAGAAAATGATAAACTATTATACATGAAAATTATCATTTAAATCGGGCTTTCTGAGCCATCCAAAAAATCTGAATGAATGCAATTATTCTTAGTGTTCAGCACCTATGACTAACATCCTAAGAAATCCTAATTTTGATAACTGTCTTCCAAAAATAATCACTTCATGTTTAACCGTAGAGAATTGTAATGTCCCCATGTGGGAGAAGAACTGTAGCATCTGAATGAGCTTACTGAATAAGCTTTGCTCAGTGCTGTTACAAGGTTGGCAATTTTTGGTATCCTTGTGTACAAACAAAACATGTTCACATAAATGAACATGCACATTTCTTTGTATCTGTGTGCATGTACATATACGTGTATCTCAGGAGTTATTGCAATGCTTCATAAATTTGCACTTTGAAAGTCCAGATTGAATGGTAGTGTACTGACATAAGGCTAATGTGAAGCGATTAATACCTTTCCTGATTTCTGACAGGGAGAAGGAAAATATATGTCCATAATAAGTTAAGCCATATATTTTACTGAAAGTGGCATATGCAGAATGATTTTATAAAAATGAAGCTCCCATTCTTTTCTGATGAAGTTCCCACTATAGAATATCAAATTAATGTTTTTTAGATTAGAGTGTATGGTGTTGGCTCACAATGGTTTGACTCTTAACTTATAATGAAGTAAAATATGCAACACAGAACTGGCTGTGAATGTTGCAGCTACATCAGCTAAAATAAACTCTGTTATCTGTTTGGGCTTATAGTGAAAAAAACCCTGAAGTTTTCACACCTAGATTCTCTTCGGCCAATTAAACTGTTTTGGCAGCTAGCATGTCTGCTACCAACTACCACTAGTTGAACTGGTGGCATCTAAAGAACACCTGTCAATGGGATTCCAGAAACTTAGGTGTCCAGTGGAAAACCTCTCTGTAAGGAAAATAGAATTACATAAATTGCATGTTGTTGTTTCCACATCCCTCTTTGAAGTTTTATGGAGTATATGGAGCACTGGGAATGATCTGTAGTGACAGGAAAAGCATTTAAAACTGAAAGAGCTAATTTAGATTGGATATAAGGAAAAAATCTTTCATCATGAGGATAGTAAAACACCAGAACAGGTTGACCAGAGAAGTCGTGAATGCCCCATCCCTGGAAGTGTTCAAAGTCAGGTTGGATGGGGATTTGAACAACCTGATCTAGTGAAAGATGTCCCTGCATTTCGGAGTGGGGGTAGATGTGCTTGTCTCCTGGCTTTGTGCAGGGAACAAACTCCTTTCTTAATTCTGAGACCAGGAATTCAAAACATAGACAAATCATTGGGATAACATTTTAATTTACCTCTGCACAAGAAACCGCTTCTTCCTCTATAAATGCTCAGGAACTCCTGTCCCTGCTGAAGTGGGCTATGCTCTGAGTTTTTAAACATCTCATATAAAGAAAGAAGAAGCTAATCACAGAATCACAGAATCACAGAATCACAGAATCACAGAATTGCAGGGGTTGGAAGGGACCTCAAGAGATCATCGAGTCCAACCCCCCTGCCAGAGCAGGTTCCCTACTGCAGGTTGCACAGGTAGGCATCCAGGCGGGTCTTGAATATCTCCAGGGAAGGAGACTCCACAACCTCCCTGGGCAGCCTGTTCCAGTGCTCCGTCACCCGCACTGTGAAGAAGTTCTTCCGCATGTTGGTGCGGAACTTCCTGTGCTCCAGCTTAAGGCCATTGCCCCTTGTCCTGTCCCCACTGACCGCCGAAAAGAGGTTCCCCACCTCCATTTGCCTCCCACAACTAAGATACTTATAAACATGGATCAGGTCCCCTCTCAGCCTTCTTTTCTCCAGGCTGAACAGACCCAGCTTACTGAGCCTCTCCTCATAGGGGAGATGCTCCAGGCCCTTTATCATCTTTGTGGCCCTCCGCTGGACTCTTTCCAGCAGGTCCCTGTCTTTCTTATACAGGGGAGCCCAGAACTGGATACAGTACTCCAGCTGAGGCCTGACCAGGGCAGAGTAGAGGGGAAGGATCACCTCCCTCGACCTGCTGGCAATACTCTTTTTAATGCACCCTAGATGTTCTTTAATGCACCTAATGTTCTTACTGTTGGGATGCCGTGTCCTTCCTCACTCTCCATGCAACTTTAAGTGTGTAACTGAAATCGGTGGCCCCACTGATCTTACACAGATCAAGAGTGTCTTTCTTAATGTTCTTTCTCCACTCAGCACTAGAGTAATAATTCTCCTTTCTGGTCACTGTCCAGACTGGTCTCATTGCTAGTTATACAGTTTCTTTCCTAAACATTGTAGTTGAAAACCAAAGAGATTGAAGAGATACAATTCCTTTTGTTATCTCAAAACAAAACAAAACAAAACAAAGTTATCCTTTTAGTTAAAGAGCTACTTTGAAATCTTTGAAATTTGAAATGTTTTGTTGCAACACTTTTAAGTACATTACAAAAAAGTCTTCACAAATGTTTTGTCTTTTTGGATTAAAAACAAATGTCAAGAAATAAAAAGAAAGTACTGTTTAGTCCCAGAAAATTGGTAGAAATTTTCGTCTTGTTAATGGTGATTCAAAAGACTTCTTTAAGTTCCTTCCAAATCTAAATTTTAAATACATTTAAATCCCTCCTTAGTAATCCTTTCCACAATGCTTACAATAAACTTTAAAACTGGTAATCCAAAGAGTTTTGGATTTATAAATAGCTAAAAGGACAGAATGACAGCATTGGGGTGCATTAAAAAGAGCGTTGCCAGCAGGTCGAGGGAGGTGATCCTCCCCCTCTACTCTGCCCTGGTCAGGCCTCAGCTGGAGTACTGTGTCTAGGTCTGGGCTCCCCTGAAAGACAGGGACCTCCTGGAAAGAGTCCAGTGGAGGGCCACAAAGATGATAAAGGGCGTGGAGCATCTCCCTTATGAGGAGAGGCTCAGTAATCTGGATCTGTTCAGCCTTGAGAAAAGAAGGCTGAGAGGGGACCTGATCAATGTTTATGAATATCTTAGTTGCGGGAGGCAAATGGAGGTGGGGAATCTCTTTTCAGTGGTCTGTGGGGACAGGACAAGGGGCAATGGCCTTAAGCTGGAGCACAGGAAGTTCCACACCAACATGCGGAAGAACTTCATGGTGCGGGTGACGGAGCACTGGAACAGGCTGCCCAGGGAGGTTGTGGAGTCTCCTTCCCTGGAGATATTCAAGACCCGCCTGGACACCTACCTGTGCCACCTGCTGTAGGGAACCTGCTTTGGCAGGGGGGTTGGACTCGATGATCTCTTGAGGTCCCTTCCAACCCTTACAATTCTGTGTGTGATTTCTGTGTGTGTGATTAACCCCTAAATCATGCTAGGACTTAAATGGTATCCTTTCATACAGAAAAGACTTCCTTGCATATTATTCTAAACTGTAGTTAAAAGCAACATCTTAATCTGACACAATTTATGGTGTTATGATATTTGCCAGATCTTATATCCACAATCCACTGCCTCCTTCCCATTTCTTTTAATTTATAATTTCAATCTCCAGGTTGGTATCCTATCTCACCAGTACTAACTTCTTCCTGATTGCCTTGCAGGTGATATCCTTGCCTATATAGATGAAGTTACTACCCTGCAGTAAGTGTGTCATAATCAGGTTATTACACAGTAAGTGTGACATAATCAGGCCGCAAAGTTCAGCAACTGCATTCGAAGTCTGACTGTGCACATTTGAAAGACATCAGAAAAGACAGCTGCTCCTAGATAGAGGGTCAAGTCCTCATCTTACTATTGAGCCAATGAGTTTGTCCATGCTAATAAACATAATAGGACCATGAAAAGCATTATTTGAACTTGACTGATGCCTGCAATTGTAATTGTTGCTTCTTTATCAGCATGATCGCTGGCAGATTTTTGACTCACATCAGCTGGCATTTTCTTAGGTCATTGCCAGACCTGACATAAAGTCACTACTCCCAGGAGGCAATATGGACAGAGTCCTCCTTTTCTGGAGGGTGAAGGTAAAGGTTGTTTCCCATGCCACTTTTGCCTCAAGGCTTCTTTCTCTATATGTTACTGTAGATGTAGTTTTCATCCTGAAAAATGTAGTGTTTCCACACACTCCTCCATTTTACACTGTGTAATAATGATGACAGAAGAAGCAACAGCAGCAATTTTCTGCTAGGATGAACTGGGGAGGAAATAATTTACTACCCAGACTAGCAGCTCACCAACCCTTGCTGGAGCAGAGATATAGGAGTCCTCCTTGAGGCCTTCTCTTGAGGTAGAGCACAAGATACTGAGAGTGTATGAAGCTCAAGTTATAACTATCCGTCTTCCTGCTTTATGTGTTTTGTGTGTGAGGGGGTGGAGGGGGAGGGAGTTATATTAATAGTTTTGCCCAATTAACCCATCTATTCAGCATGAAAATATGATAGCCAAGTATTTGAGTACAAGCTAGAAAGTTTTTTTAATTACTGTGCACTTATTATACCCATGTGACTTAACATTTTTAATTGCACATTTGAATTAAATGTTCCTTTAAAAGGTATTTAACAAAAAGTCCATACATGTCTGCTCCTGGGATTAGTGACTTTTATTACCTTGAGCATGTCACAGAGGCAATTTATAAGGAAAGTCAATGTTTGTTTTTGTTGTTTTTTATTCCATTTCCGAACCTAATTTTGATAATCACTATTAAAACACTGTTCAGCTTAATGACTTTGCAGTTAGAAATAATGCAGTGCAGAGAAAAAAGAGATTACTTGGAACCACAATACAAATAAAAATTTTATTACCAAGTTCGGTGTTTTTCTAAAAGTTATGTCTATACTAGTACATAAAAAGGGCCAGAGACTATTCTCTATCTCTGGGGACAAACAATACAGCTCAACCCATATTTATACAGCTAAACTCTCTTAACTCTCAAAACATGATAGCAACATCCGAACTGCCTATTGGGAACAATCTTTAGAGTATGCTGTCCCAAAATCATCTCCAGGACTGTCTGGGACAGTGTTGATTGATTTATGTGCAAAAGTCTGCCAAGAACTATGCTAAGTGTGGATGCATTTTTTGTCCTCACACAAACTCTGTTGCTTATTTGTATGTTCATGGCCTAATTTCTACAGAAAACTGATCTTGCAGCACAGTCAGTGAGCTGTGGTAACCACTCGTCACTTGTTCAAGCTCTAGCTCACTACTTTTGACTAGTATTTTAGATGCATTTAGAATAAGTAGTGATAGATTCAAACACTGATATTCAAAATAAAATATTTTCTAGGTTTAAAGCATCTCTTTGAAAAAAGGAGTGAATTCATGTCCTGTAGCTGAGAGAAGATTTGCCCTCAAAAGGTTACTGACAATGGATAGAGAGAAATTAAAACCCACAGAGCTCTAAGTTTACACAAAACACCTTTATTTTTAATATTCTAAGCACTCTTAAAGGATTCTGAAATTTAAGTCAGGCTTCTAAATGTAGCTTGGCTTTCATTGCACTTTAAACCTTAAACAAGAAGTGAATCAATAAAAGAGGAAAATGAATCTGTATTCTGAGATGCGTTTGCTGAGAGCTAACTAAGGTGTTTCTGCACTGTGGTGAACTATGTAGTAGAGATGCACCCTGTGCAAGAAATAAATAATTCCCCACCCGCTCATCACTTCAAGAAAGAAACAACTTTCTCTTTGGTAATATCAGCATTCATATCATCTTGCAAGGCTGAGACATAGCATGCTGAAGTGCCAAGGGATGAAGGTCAGGCAAAGCCCTATCTCTTAAGCTACTGAGGTGAGCAGGGTGCCAGGCACTGAGAGCTATGCAATGCACATCCCATTCAGGGGAGGAAGGCATATCCAAGGGCAGCTTTCATTGCCTTCAATTCAGGAAAGTCTTTAAGAATATGCTAAACATGCAACATGTATGTGTCTTATGATACAAATCACATACTCAGGGATTTCCTGAACTAGATTCAGAATGTACAAAAAATAAGAAAAAGTCTACTGAAAAGAAATGATAAAGGCATCAGAATAATAGAAAAAAAGATGATTATGCCAGCATTTATTTTAAAACACTGAGCTATAAATGTGAACAAGAGCAAAATGGAAAAACAATTCAAAACAGTGGAGGAGGAAAGCAGCCAAAACATTTGTCTGAAAATGGAGCTTCTTTCCTACTCATCAACTAGAATGTTTTCTCTTTATAGCTTCATCTAAATTTTTTATTTGAACATAGCTTTTGACAGCAAAAGCAACCAGAGCCTAATTAATATAGTACATTTGTGACTGTCTTCTCTGGAAAAGATATATAGCAGTTTAATTTCTTTAGAAATAAGAAAGGACAAATTGATCAGTATCTATTAATTCTGGTGGACAGAGTGACTTGTCTTTCTGTTTTTGCCAGAAAAAAATAAAACCGATGATCCAAGGAGATAGGTGAAAAGCAGCAATATGCACATCTCTGATCAAGACCATTGCTATTTAAAATGGCTACAGGTCTGCCAAGGTGGTTTTCAAGAGAGCTTCTCCAGTAGAAAATCTTTGAAGTCATTCAACAGATCTTGACATAGCGAGTAGTTAGCAGTTATGGAAGGAATGACAGCCAAAAAAGCTGCAGTTAGCAAATACTCTGTTAGCTCCAAACCCATGACACAGTTGAGTTTGATGTCTCTTAAAGCTACTGCTAGGACAGGTTGAGCAGTCCCAGCTTTTCTAGTGCTGCAGAAGTCATTATCCACAGCAGTTCTTCATAAATAGACAGAGATGGACTCTTCTCTGAGAAGCACAACAGAAGAACTATTGTCTTAGGTCACACACACATTGAAATGAGTGAAATTCCAGCTGGATATATATGAAAAAGGAACAGGATGTTCAGAGAGAGGATACAGTGTCTGACCTTTAATTTTTTCAAGCTAGATAGAATAGTGCTATCTTCTTCTAATTTCAAAGCTGGCTGGTTTTCAGCTAGAGGTTAAATTCTGGAGGTGCCTTCAAACCTAGATGATACTACAATTCTAATTTTAACATGTTGTAGAAGCTTAGAAAATGAAGATATAAAAATGAATTATGTTGAAAGAAATAATTATTTTCAAATCTGCTTAATTAACAGTAATTACTATCTGTACTTTATTTAGAACAACAACAAAAAAAAATCCTGGTCCTCATGCTTAATAATTCAATGTCTTCATAATTTCTATAAATTATTCAGATATAAACATAACTAGATGAAATAATCTTCAATTAGCATTTTACTGTCTCCAGAATCTATTTGATATTGTCTGTGAGAAGGCACACACCAATATTGTTAAATTACCTATGTTAAAAGGTAAATACATCCAAAATGTTGGAAAATTGTCCTGGACCTTAGAGAGATCCAATAGTTTTGATTCCACACACTGAATTTCTGTTTCTGCTTGAAGCCTTGAGCTTCAGGTTACAGTAGACTCCAAATTCAAAGGAAGAGTAAGGAAAATTACAGAATTTTATCTGTTTCTTATTAAAAGACATTAGTCTCACAGAGGTTTTCATGGCTAGCCTAGTATAACAGCAGCTGCACTGAAAAATTATTTTATGAAATCAATGAAAATGTTAAAGAGAGAACATGAAAGAAAGGCTTCTGCTTCAACAAATTTGCAACATAAGTGTTAAGATGAAAGAGAACCACACGTGCAGGCAGAAAGCAGGCTAAGCAGGTACCACAGTGAGGTATTTCCGAACAGCTCCATAAGCAACTGCACTGCATTTAAATGAGCTTCTCAGCTCATTCTCCACACAGAATGTGGAAGCTAAGGTTTAAAGGTGGCCCTGAAAGACTGGGGGAAATTTCTCAGATTGAAAAATGAGCATGAAAGCCCAGCAACTAGTGCAGGCACTGGTTTTCTAGATAAATGAGGAGAGCTGTTGTTAACATTGCCAGAGCACTGGCCCCATGCCTTGTTGTGACCATGACCAGGAGTTTCCTGACAGGTCACAACTTCTGTCTGAGTTTTGATAAGGAGTCCAGTTCTTAATCACAACAGTCTTGGTACTTTCTGTGGGCAGAGAATAATCTCTTCTGGTGCCTTGTTAAAATGTAATCTATTTCTGAAATATAAATGAGTGTATCTATGAGTGAAAAAGCTGCAGAAATAGTGCATAAAAAGGAGTATCTGCAATTAAAAAAATGTTTTAAATTAACTAGGTATGTACACATATCACCTTTTGTCAGTGCACAGTAATTGTTTGTAGCAACTCAAAATGCAGTACTAGACATGCATTAGAACAATTTTGTATGTAATGTCAGTAAACTGCCAATTAACTCTTGCTAAGAGTCTGGCCCTCATTATCTTTAACACAATAATTTTCTGTGTTTCACTGTTACGTTTAAAAGATGACAAATATTTTTCTTTCTTTCTGTTCTCATTTCTTCAGAGCAAGGTCAGCTTTCTGTAAGCTTCATAGCAAGCCAGTGTGAAAAGACAGTGTCATCCATCATTTAGGTATGGTTCCTCATTAGCTACATGGGTATTGCTGTTGTTGGCTTTATAGTTATCCCTGAAATTTTCACCTGATCTGTCCTGTCTTGCCCTCATGAATTTCATTCTCATTTGAGTCATCATTGAAATGAGAAATGTTTAAATCGCTACAGAATATTATTATTGTACCTTTAATCATAATCTTTAAGTTCAGCAGAAGCCACCACATTTAAACAGCACATACACAGAAACAAGAACAAATAAGTTGGGAAGTAATATAAGTGGAGTGACTTTCTGTATTGAAATCTTTTACAATGAGACCTCAGGGTTTTTCTAGGTCAAACTGTTTCAGAAAGCTTTCTTGGTCTCCAACAGTTGCTTTAAAAAAAAAAAAAAAAAGAAGTACAATAAAAACATGATATTTTGATTTTGTTTTTGAAAACATCTTTATTATTATTATTGTCATCATCATTATCTTTTTTTAAATTTATTTGGGATTTTCTTTTAGTTTAAGAAATCCAATACTGTGTCCTCATATTCAGGGCAAGTGTTTCATTTGGAAAAGATTATTTTTTAAGCATGTGATTCATATAATATATTTTCAATTGCTTGATTTTAAATTAAATTTTCTTAGCTTTAATGTTACTTCTATTTTCCTTAACTGAAGAAAGAATGAGGGCAGCCGTGCACTAGAAAAATGACTTTCATTTATTCACTCATTTCATCTTGGGCACCTAATTTGATTGACGAATGTGTCTATTCAGGTTTTTCACTTGTGCTGACATCCCAGTGCTGGCAGAACTTGAGTTACTTGAAAAAATCAGACTCTATTTCCACAAATCAACAGGTGCAATCTTATGAATGTTGTTCACACCAAGCACTGCGGAAATAATCTTAAGAGAATAATTATTCAAGAAGTGATGATGGGCCTTTCAAATAAGGGGCAAGCAGCCAAGTCAGGGATAGTTTGCCATGGGTCACTGGGATGTGACTGACTTCCCAAAGCCAGTGACAGAGAATGAAAATTCTGCTACAGCATGTCTGATACACAAACTTGAAAACATCATTTCATTTGCTTTTTGAGTGAGCTGGTTAGGTACCATAATGCTCAGGCTATGTTTGTAATACCTACTAGTGCTGAGCTACAGGAGCTGATCTGGAAAAGCTGATGATGAGGACCTAACATTGACAATATATTTGTTCTAGGGTTTATTTCAGTCTATTTTATTTATTTCAGCTCTATTTTGGTCATGCCATCTAATGCCCATTAGTGGCTTCAGTGTGCTAGACATGCTCCTGGCACACATCCTCCACCTCGGCTTTAATCAAGAGGAATCCAGTATGTGTGCTCTGAGTGTGCTCTGCAATATGAACTGAAGGACGGGGGTAAAGAAGAGTAGGACACTCACTTCTACTCCAAAACACTGATATAGATGCACCCTCAGCTAGGGACATTGAGCTCTTCTTTATGTTGTATATTTGTGACAATTTTATGTTCAAGTCACTGGAGTGTTCAAGCTCTGCAGACCTGCTAGCTTTGGCTCTGTGCTTAACAGATTGCCCATGCCTACTGCACCATTTTAAGCATATTCAGTCTTCTTACTTTCAGCATCTAGCTTAAGAACGAGGGTACCATATCAAGGAAATGAAGGAAGGAAATTGCATCCAGAATGTAAATCAGGATACCTAAGCAGACAATGATTGAGCTATTAATGCAAGGGCAATCAAATGTCCCTCTGGAGGCATATGCTTTTTATCTTTGCTTACTGGTGCACACTGGATACCCAGCATTACTCAGTCCTCCCTCCCTGACCCCTTGCAATAGTCCTGGCAATGTCCAAAATCTGTGGAATAAAATCTGTGTAGTGCAAGAACATAAGGTGATATATTAACTCTGGGTATCTAAATGTAAAACTCTAGATACAAGTTCTATTTCCTCCACAATTTCTTCTTCCAAAGTAAGTTAATGGCATCAATCATCCTTTTTTCCTTACTTAAGGTCTTCTTTGGGGACCCTCTACTCCCTGCAGGATTATTTCATGAACCATCTGTTGAGAGTCAAGGAAAACCTTTTTACTTTCTCTGTCCTAGCCTTCCCCTTGCAGGATAGCATAGCCACAGGTCACAGCTAAAAACACCTACAAAAACCTTTCTGTTTTCTGCTGTTCTTCAGCTCACTCAAGCCATTGCTGACTTTTTATGTCCCAGAATTCTTTGTGCTGATACTTGACTATGCATTCCCAGGCAGTAGCCATATTCTAAAACACAACTAGGTGACTATACAAGCAGCAAAAGTGATATAACTTTTGACTTTTGGATAATAGTTTTTACTCCTAGAGGTTGCATTCTCTCAAAACTGAGTGAGTTTGACAGAAAGTGTACACTAGTCTTATCAAAAACATAAAACTAGGAGTAAATGAACTGTTACTGAACAATGTAATTAATAAGAGAGCCTCTCGTGGTTTTAATTATTATTACAATAATTTCTTTTCATGCCTGATCTAGAAATGATCCATATCTCCTGCTTATTCCTCTCTCACTTCGTATTTCTGCTTCTCTTGATTTTCATGGGAAGTCTTTCATCTGTTCACCAAATAAACCTAACATCAGGAAATTTCTAACCTCACCTCAGTAAGAGTACTTAGACAAAGTCTATGAGCTTGAAAGACTTAGCCACTGTGAATGATGTGAGTGATAGGGAATACCAGAGATTAGAAAAGTGTTTAAGCAAGAAGAGGGGATGAAAGTATAGGAGTCTTATATGGCAGTATTAGCCATTAGGAAGTCGATGAAGAAGGGAAAAAGAAACAAGAGATCCTAGCCGGAGCACCAGAGCGGTTGCCACAGCAGAGCATAAGATTGAATACTTTGTCTGGACCTGTCAAAGTCCTAGATATACAATACCAGGTCTGTGACTGTCTGCACAAAATGATCCTGACAAAATCTGAAGTTTTTTGCAATTCTTTGGAGGAATGAGAAAAATTATTGTTCTGAGCAGCAGAGAACCTCTTGTACTATATAGCCATGGTCCAGCAAAGCAAGGAAACAAATTGTAAACATAGCCATGGAAGGAGTGAATATACTGTCATAAACCTAGAAGGCAGGTGTGTGCCTAACTGCTTGTTTATATCTAGTGTGTTCCATTTGTTACAAGATCTAAACATAGATGAATGAAAAAAGCAAAATATAATCTTTGAAATTACTAATATCATTGTTAAGCATATGTATTTTTTATGTAAACAAAACAAATTAGGCTAAGCACATTGTATCAGGCCCATTAGGTATTTTCTCCTTATTCAGCTTGCTACCAAATAAATTACTTAATTTTAAATTATAATGTTTAAGTAATTACTTATTCTAATTACTTTAGGCAATGAAATATATTTATACTTTTTTAACAGCAATTTCTTAATTATCATAGTTTCATCAATTAAAAAAATAATAATTTAAAAGCACAGTAGCATTAATTATTCTAAGAGAGGTTTTGTCTGCGAGGAACAGCTTATCCACTTTTCCTGTATAAGGTACTTTTTTCCTGTATTTTTTTCCTACATTAGTTCTGGGCACAAGCCCAAGAGCTTTTTCATCTTCACTATGAAAACCAAAGGACTGTAGTATACTTTAGTCAATTCTTTTTCTTAGGATCTGCTAATACAACATTTTTTGCTGCTTCGAGATTCCTCCTGATCAAAGCCTGATGCAGGTTAGAAAAGCCTTTAGGCAGCTATGAATCATAAATGGCATACGGTCCCAAAATAAACCTATTTCCCTGGAGAATAACATTTTGCAAGGAGCCTATACTCTGTAAATGAGCCTTTGGATGGTCAGTTCTCATTTTCTAACTAACTCAGTTCTAACTGTGAGAATGTTGGACAATCTTGATCAGTTCAGAACTAGGCCAGGCAGCAAAATCCAGACTTGATTATAAATATCACATTCTTCAAGACGAAGTTTTGTTGCGCTAATCTCAATGAAAATATATGATAACTTACACTATGAAGCCTGAAGAGTCTGCAGTTCTGATGCATGTTCTCTGCAGAGCAGATATTTTAGTTTGGTTTTTGTAAACTGACTTGTGACAAATTTGTCCATTTATGGAAAGTTTAGGGAAAAACTAAAATGAATGATAAACTGGCTGAACAAACAGGCCTTCCTCCTAGTTTTTAGGAGTTTCTTGGTAAAACAGACAACAGGAGTTTTCTTAAACAGAACTCCTCTGGATGGTCCCATGCAATGGCATGGAATGAATATTATGCACAGCTCTCTGCAGACTGGTAACATGCATTAACTACCTATCTGACTACTTACCTACTTACATACTGTGCAACAGTGCTGTGCACCACAATGGAGTTAATTCAGGGATTTCCATCCCATGCTCCCCTGCATAACATAAACCTGTTCTCAGAGCCTAATACAATATTTAAGCACTGTTTAGATCAAAAGAATGACAGGATTCAACCCCGGAAATACACTATCTGTTGCGCAGAATGTTATTCTCAAATCTGTTATCTCTACATTTTTGTTGTAAACTGTGCTCCACTTTAAGCAAATGGATTCTACATGTGCTTGACCTGATAGTTCCGTAGCAGAGAATGACATGGCCAGGCACACACAGCAGGATCTATTAGATCTGAAGCCAGACAGAAATCAATGCAAATTTATGTCATCTGAGAGTCCAGCCTGTAAACCTTTATGAAATAAAAGTGAAGAGAATTGAAACCACAAAAGATCCAGATTCTGATTTCAATTATGCTATTAATAATCTTGTACAACAACATTGGTCTTGATTTCTCTGCTGTACAGTTTTATGTTCATAGAGCTCTTTTGCTTTAAATCATCAGGCCAGGTCATTGACTCAAAGTTTCTCCAGATTTACTCACGTGTTTTTGGAATTGGGACTAAAATAAAAAAAAACTCATCTAGTTTTGTAAGGATCAAATGGAGATACTGTGATTCAAAAGTGCATCATAAAGGCCATAAAATACTTCTTTTTTCCAAATAAGCTGAGGATAGTGTCTTTTGTATGTTGACATTTTCACTCAGTCTGTGCAGCTGCCTGCTCATGCAAGTGAGTATTACTGCTGTTAGAAGATGATCAACAAGACTCTTTAGTATGGAATGCCATGTATTGGAAAATAAATGTTGTGTTTGATAGCACTTAATCACTTCTAGGAATGACATTGAATGCATTTACAAAGTTTCTTGATTACTGCAGTTACACCCAAGGTGACAAAAATATTTTGTCTGAGTCATTTAACTCAGAGAGCTTTATTAGGAAGTACTCAGGGTTGAGAAAAATCCTCTGAAGCTTTCTTGGTGTCATGTGTCAACCAGTAGGTACAAAGTATTACAGAGAAAAGGTGTGGAGAGTAAAATTGCTTGACGTCCAAAAGCAAATGGTTGGGACAAGAGGGAAACACAATTTGTTTCTTCCAACTGTAACTTGGGGCTTGCTAAGGGAGAAAATGAATTATCACATTTTTAATGGAAATGCATCTTCCAGAGAATGAGAAAATGCAAAGATCTTTTCTCCACTACCAGTGGAATATATAGACAACAAAATTGGATGAGGTCCAACAATTTCCAAAGCCAAAAGTTTAATGATTTCAAGTGAAGAGATTTGGCTGTATCCATCACAGGAAAAAATAATTTATGTAACATGAGGACAATACAAATTTGGCAGAGTTCTCCAAAATCACATCTGTTCACCATATATTATGTTTGGTGACAGAAAGAACAAACTGTAAAGCAGTGTATGATAAAACAGTGAAAGCATGGCAAATCAGATGACTAAGGTCACACTGGTAGTTAGCAGAACTGGCTTTTTGATTGTCATCACATTTTCCTATAATTCATATGGACCCGTGGTGGCTATCATTAAAAAGACTTTCATGCAGCAGCAGATACTAAAACATTATTATTATTTTTTTAATGACTAAAACTAAGAATATTGTTGTGGCTGCACCATAATGAACGTTCTCTATTATTCTACATATTAGAAGTGCCTACATGTAGAACACTTTATTTTTTTTAGAATTACAATCATAAAATTGCCAAAATATTTATATTAGTTGATGGAAGGCTATTTTTGGGAATTCAAAGAGAAATTCTTATTTATCTTTTTTTTTATCCAGTGTAATGCAGCATCTACAACAGACTATTGGTATGGGCAAGACTTTTCTCCAACAGTTTCTCATGCAACTTCCTAGTTGACCTAATCTTGTACATCTGTTTGATCAGAGATTAGAAAATGAGGAAATGACGTTTGTGTGTGTGTGTGTGGGGAACTTAAAAGAACTTTGCAATAAATAGAAATTATTAATTTATGAACAAATTTATATATGTTCTTCTATTTCTATTTGAAATTACAGTTTGGGAGCCTATTTTCCTATCTGTTTCTAGTGGACATCTCCTTACACAAAACATAACTTCTCATTTTAAAATGAGATAGTAAAGCACTTGTCGCACTCTTTTAAGGGTGTATCCAGCTGAGAGCCAATATCACTGAGATAACTAAGTTAGAGCTTTGCGCTATAATGCTATATTTTTTTTTTTTACTGTGTGCAAATGTTTTTTTGAGATACTTGAATTTTGAAATGTGAAAACAACTACTTACATTATTTTAAACATGGAATCACAGTTCTCTGTCTTCATCTTACTTTTTCTAAGATACTGACCTCTTGTGCTGAGGGACACTGAGTTACTCCATAAATCCGCATGCTACAGACATTGTGAATCCAGCTCCAACAGCCATAAGGCTTAACCTTTGAGTTAGAGCTTGCCACATCTCCTGTGAAACTGACATTTAATCTTTGAAATTGGAGGGAGTGGGATGAGGATTCCTGATTGTTTTGTATTCATTCTGATCATGAGGCAGACAAATCACACTAGGCTGATTTCTGGGACAAACAACAGAAACCTGGCATCCACATTTTTTAAAGCACAGACTTGCTGTGTACACGAGTGATCTTCCTTCTCTCCCTTCTCCAAATGCCTGGGCATCTAATGTCCCTAACTTGCCTACTGACTGCACCAGACACATTTGCAAAATACACTAGCTCAATTTTCCCCTCAGAATAGATGTGTTACATTGATGGATAAAATGATTGCTCTCAATGCATGTGGTGCTTTGCCTGGATGAAGGGTTCTGTAAGGCATAAAAGTAATTATCTATCATTATATTCAGGTTTCTTTCAATCTACTATGGCTTTTATAAATTCCATGTTCCTTGGTTTTCAAGAGAACCTTTCCAGGCACACTCCTCTTCAATAAACAATCTGAAAAACATAAAGGCAAACATTTAAACATGTTCCCAACTTTCAGTTCATTTTTTTCACTTGAGCTAAGAGGACATTCTCACTTATTCAGATAATAGTTACTATTTACCTCAAGGATTACAGCAAGTACAGGGTTAATTGTGTTCCTCATTCATATTTAATGTAAATCATGCCTTGGCATTGTAAAAAGGGAATGTGGGAGGGAAGGGAGTTACTCCTCTGAAGTGTAGGAAGAACAAAGAATAGGGAAATGCTCTGGAAGATAAAAGAACAGGGCCTATCGCAGTGCATAGAGAAAACATAGGGAAAAGAAGCAGATGGTGGGTTTTAGATTTCAATGAAGTGCAGGACAATTCAGTGACCTGTGAGAATGTTTCAGCACTTTTTGTGAGCCTGAGAATTCTTGCAGTATATGTTTGCTACTCTTACACTTTATGAGTATGTAGGGTGATCTCTGAATTTTGAGAGCCTTTGGCTTGCAGAACAATCATTTTATGATGAGTATTAAGGTAAGGGAACATTTGCTTATGTGTTGCTTGTATGGTCAATTTAGTTTGGGTCGTTTCGGAAGCAGTTAAAGTGAATGATATTATACATGCAGAAAAGCAAAGAAAAAAAGTGAGTTTTTTTTTTGACAGTTTGTCTGGGAACATTTTTCATATATTCTACTCTACATAACAGTTCTTGCATCAAAGTGCTTGAAGCCCTATGTTGGAGAAGATCCAAAAAGGGCCTCCTGCAGAAGTTTTGTATCTTCAACGAAAGATATACTTGTATGTTTTCATGTGCATATACAACTCAGGTTCCTAGTCCCCAGGTTATTCTCATCTTAAGATTTGTTGACTGATTATTGTGCTTATTTCTTGTTCTTAAGTATTTGTTATACTTCTCTTAGTTCCATCTGTTGGACTTCCTAAAAAATATAATAAAAAATCTATAACATCACTGACTACAGCTATTTCATTTTTATTTTTATTTTTTCCTCCAGGAACTTGTTATTATGTCCAGTATCTCCTTCTTTTATTATTGTCCTAAAAATATTCTCTAAGATTTTCTGACTGAAGTTATTTCCTTTTATTATTCAAAAAGTCTCTTACCCTTGGTAGAAAACTAATGAATATGTATGATTTTATTAATCCCTTAGATATGACAGTTTAAACTGATTGTATCCTTTTTGATGTTCTTTTGGGAATTTTTTTTTTTTACTTACTTTGCAATGTTACACGAGGATTCATTGAAGTCCATCAATTTCCTGCAATTTCAAAGAGGTCATCACAGCCACCAGGGAGTGTTCTCCCTCAAAGCTTTGGGTGGTGCAATATCCTGACCTTTGTTCGTAGGCATCACTGGTGACAACAGTGTTCTGCTGTGCTGTCTTCCAGTGGTTCTTGTCTATGATTTTCCTGCCACATGTGCACATGCACTGTCTGAAAGGTAGGTCCATTGGTTGTGGATTCAGCTCTCAGGTAGGAAACAATGCAATAAGTCTGATAGTAGGCTTATTGCAACATACCAAAATAGTCATATCTTTTAAATATCCTGTATCTTTAAAATGTATATATTCAAAAAGTCCTTGATAAAAATTTCATTCTAGTATTTATAAATAAGTTTAACCAATGAATAAAATAACCGAGTATATATATATCAAGAAACTAGTCCACTAAATTACAATGTTTTAATAAGGTCAAACTCAAAGTCTTTTCAAAGCATGATGAATGTTGCTTTATTTGATTTTACATATATCTTTTCCCCTTTGGTTCATAATGAAAACTTTGAATATATAAAAAGTGCATTCATGCTGTTCTTGTCTTTCCAGCAAATTTCCTGAGTCACTTACATTACTTCTGTTCCACTGAAACAACTACTGTTTAAGTTCAACCAGTACGTAAGAAGGGTTTCCAACAGCATTTTCCTATTTAAATATTGCTGAGGACAGAATGTTGTTATATGCTAGCATTTATGAAGTATCTGTATTAGTATGACAGACACAAATTTTTCTCTAAAGGTAGAGGCATTGCAGGACTAAGGCATATGAGACTTCTGTACAGAACTACTGAGATACTTTTTCCCTGCTCTGAATATTGACTTGTTTCTCAGGAAAGGAAGAGAAACCCAGCAATTTTCCTGTCAAGAACAAAGCCTTCTTGCATTTTCACTTTTGTCCTAGCTAAGCCTTGCCTAGCCAAGTATAGATGCTGTGAATTTTATTCTGTTTCAATATTTTTAAGGAGAAGAAAGCACATCTCAGTTTGAAAGCCAATGCAGCAAAGATTATGGCAGCACACACAGAAATAACAGGAGAATGATCTGAAATGCATTCTTTTGCATTTACAAAGTGAATCTGACTTGTGTTTCAAAAACATTTTTTACTTGCTATTCCTCTGTCTTGTGACTGTGCTCCATGATTATTCTCTATCATTTGTAAATGTTTTGCGTTAGAAATATGTTAATCCTACATGCTTCTGTTAATGTTTGTAAACTCTTATTAGGAATTCATAATAACGTCACATTGTGTCAGGTTGCACTACATCACACCTCCACCTGGTTTAATGTGGCCTAAAGCAATACCTTGTACTACACGTATGTTGTGGCTACATTACTTCAGTGTGATCAGGCATGGCTATCAAAATGCCTGGGATGATAAGTCCTCCCACTTTATCATTTAAAAAACATTTGCAGGTAACAGAGGAATGACATGAAGTCTCATTTTGGACATATTTTGACATACATTTATAGTCACCGTTGATGAAGACCAAAAGGGAAGGGCTGACATGACATCTACAATGCAAACACATTGATTGATGGTGTGATTTTCTCTGATGGAGAGCAAGTCTGGGCCAGATACGTTTATGAGGAGCAATCTTGTGCCACTCAGCTGTGTTGATTTCTTGCATTCAGAGCTGTGTGTTAAGATGAAATCTACCATGTCAAAGTCCTGTAACATGCACTGCATTTTATTCCTTTTGAGGTCTTCTGAAACACAAGTCGTTCCACAATCAGCAGAACTTTTCTGTGCGGTTGCTCTGGTGTCTGACTACATGGCTTTTTTCACAGTGGGCACTTTAATTTGAATGTTTTTTATTCTGTATGATATCTACTTTTGAGAACTAAGTAGGAATTTAATCCTTTTGAACTTCTCACTTTTCTATCAGAAATTGTTGAAATTAGCCAAGGGTTTTTAACAGGGAACAAACTAAGAGACTGGTTTGGAGAGACGTAATCACAAATGCCTTATTTCTTTAGAAAAATAGGTTAAAATAATCTTTTTACTTTTTATTTTAAAACAGATTTTCAGGTCATTTTAAATTAAGGTGTTGAAGATACTCCTGTAAATTCTGGTTTGTAAAATTGAAGTCCAAATTGTGCAGAAATTGAGACATCATCAGAGTTATCCTGATGATTGATTTAAAATTGTAAGCACCTTTCATTCAGTCTTTACCATCAGCAAAAAATGTGTTTCATTACAAAACATTCAAAGGAAGTACTTCTTTCATTGTTGAATGTATCATGAAATGTTTATGGTGAAGCATGAGACAAACAGTATTTCCGAGGAGGATGGTGAAATGTAATGTGGAATTTAAAAGACCTGACAAAGACAGCTGTCACCCTCAAATAAGCAGAAAGATTAATATATGGTATTGAAATTATTCCTGGTGTTTCATTTCATTTCTCAGTGTAAGAGATTCATTATATGAAACAATATTTTAAAGAAACAATGCAGAAATTTACACAGAGGACTTTTTTCTTATGAGGACTGCTTGCAAAACCGTGTTCCAAGGCAGTGAAGATGGGGCTAATGAACAGTAACAAAAGCAGAAAATGCCATTTGACAACACTGGTCAACTTAGCTTTAAATTAAGGACACACAGACCAGAAAAGGGGATTCAGATCTGAATTCCATGAATCACAATATGCCAGGTGCTTTGGGTTCCTAGTTATGGTTTACTCAAATAAATAGAAAATTTTCACAGAATCACTGAATCATTAAGGTGGGAAAGACCACTAACAGCATCAAGTTCAACCATCACCACCATATCACTAAACCATGTCCCTCAGAGTCACATCTACCCTTTTTTTGAAAACTTTCTGGGATGGTGACTCCATCACTTGCCTGGGCAGCCCACTCCAATAGCTCATCACTCATTCTGAGTAAAAAGTTTTCCTAATATCCAGGCTGAACCTCCCCTGGCCATTACCTCTCATTCTATCACTAGCTACCTGGAAGAAGAAACTGACCCACACCTCGCCACAACCTCCTTTCATGTAGTTGTAGAGTGCAATAAGTTCTCCCCTCAGCCTTCTCTTCTCCAGGCTAAACAATCCCAGTTCCCTCAGCTGCTCCTCTTAAGACTTGTGTTCTATATCCTTCACAAACTTCGCTGTCCTTCTTCTGCTCCAGGGCCTCAATGTCAATCTTGTAGCGAGGGGCCCAAAACTGAACACAGTACTCCAAGTGCAGCCTCACCAGTGCTGACTACAGAGGGACGATCAGGACCTCCTTGGTCCTGTTGACTACTCTATTTCTGATACAAGCCATGATGCCATTGACCTTCTTGGCCACCCGGGCACACTGCTGGCTCATGTTCAGTCAACTGTCAGCTAACACCCCCAGATACTTTTCCTCTGTGCAATTTGCCGGCCACTCTGTCCTGAGCCTGTAGTGATGCATCGGGTTTCTGTGACCAAAGTGCACAACTTGGCACTTTGTCTTGTTGAAGCTTGTACAGTTGGACTCAGCTCATCCATCCAGTCTATCCAGATCCCTCTATAGGTCCTTTCTACCCTCAGGCAGACTGACACTTTCTCCCAAGTGGTGCCACCTGAAGACACTTTCACCAAGTTGGTGTCACCTGAAATTTTGTCAAATGTAAGGGCTTGTTATGAGTGCAGTTTTCCCATTCAGCATTTTCACACTGAGTCAACTCAGTTTTACAATGATGGAAGTTGTAACTCATTCCTCTAAAGAATATGTGGCTTCGGTTTATTTTTTGTCATGGGTGCAGTATCTTCTGTATTCATCAGGTGGACTCCTTAGCAGTGCCAAGATGGATGTATATGGTTGGTTATCCATTTTCATCACAGAAGTTTATTGACAATACAAAACATTATTTCATGTATCTGTGAATATTCTTTAACATTGAATTGTGATATGCTTTGAGAACATTTTATTTTTGTTCCTGCCTTTGGTGCTTTCAAGAAGTAAAATGTATCCTGGCCATAAGGTTATCAGCAATTATTAAAATACAGAGGTGAACCATAGAGGTGCATCAGTGGTGTGGGCAGAGAGGATCTCCAGCACATATGGGAAAAGTTACATCAGAGGAAGGTGCATTTGAGTTGGAGATTCATATTGATGCAGATCCTGCAGCTCCCACGCTTGGTACAGTTTGCAGAGAGGCTGTGACTGCTCTCTAAGCACTCTGACTCCCACCTCTTGAATAGAAAATTCTATTTGCTGTTACAGTGTTCATGCCTGTGAGCAAGTTGGATTCCCACCTCACTCCACCTGCTCACAGGCACAAGCACAGCTACAGAGAATTCAATTTTTCATTTAAATGAACGCTGATGGGAGCTTGAGGTATTCACTTTGCTCTGTTGAAAGCCTGGAAGCTATTCAAAAACTGGAGAAAAGTAAAAGACAAGATCTGTCTCATTTGGATTGATCTTCAAGGAAACAGGAGCTACAAGAAGATTAAAACTGTGATGATAAGATAGGAGCAGATGTTCACTCTTGAGGGCAGTGGTGGAACAATAATTACAGCATATGTCAGTATCCTATAGACAACAGAAGACTTGTAACTGTAAATTGATAGACCCACATGAATAAGCCAGTACCGCTCATCTTTATGTTCTAATGTGCTGGGTACAAAGAGAAAAAGAGATGCTTCTTCTCACTTCCATGCAAAACATCATGAAAACCTGCAAGATATGGTTCAAGAAAGGCAGTATTAGTATTGTTATCTTTTTTGGAGTAATGAAGAGGAGAAAAATGATGAGTAGTAGTGAATAGAGGGTGGAATGGGAGGCTTTTTTGAAGGCATTAACTTTTGGTTACCCAAGGACAAGGGGATTAATCACGTAGAAGAGGGTAAACTGTATCCCAAATGTGTTAACTCAAGTGTTTCCTGCAAGTAAAAAGCCTAGAATAAAGAACTGGAGAAAAAATTGTAAAGCAAGAAGAAAGATATTCTGTGTACTAGTTAGCATTTAAAACATAGAAAACCATCTTAAAATACATCCCAGGCTTAACATACATAGTGCTGGTTTTTAGGCCTCTGCTGATAATTCCCACTTCTGGTTTTGATCCTCATTTCTACAGTTGAATTTGACCCTTATTTTCAGAGCAACTGATAGAGGCGTGCTTACATATGCCTGATGCAAATCATCAAATACATGGAAGTGTTTCAGCTTACAGTTTATTGTGTCTCATCCAAGATTTCAGCAGATGTTATTTATTTATTTATTCAAAAGCAGATTTTATCTAGTATTGGTGCAAATCTTCAAAGAAGATTCTTTCTGTAAAGTAATATTACTTTCACTGAGGAGCTCTAGAAATCTGTTTCTGCTGAAAGCAGGAGCAAGACTCTTATTGTCTTCTGCCTTGTTATGTCAAGGTACCTCAATACAGAAAGTAATACCAAACTAAATTCTTGTCCAATTCTACACAGTTCTCAGATTCTGCTAGTGGAAAGTGGTCGTGGTTAGCAAAAGGGTAATTTACAAGGCTTGATAGCAAAAGCAATAGGCAAGTATGTTATGTAAATGTTGATGTTATTTAGAATTTCACCATTTAGTTCAGTGGAACTGAGATTCCAGTCTAACTCCTCAAAAAAAAGAAGTCAGATAACAAACAGGAGATATTGCAGAGATTTCAAGATGATAGAAATTATGACCTTGATTTTCTTAATACTGCTTACAAGCAGCCTTTCGTTTTCTCTCATATCTTTTTGGCACTTCCGCCAATGTGGGCTATTGTGATGCAACTCAAGATTTGTCTTGGGTGTGAAAGAGAATAGCAAAAGTGAGACATTCAAATTCATGTTACAGGGAAATAATACTTTTCCTGTGTTCTTCCTGCCAGTCGGCCTACAACTCTGGCATTAAACAGTCCAACAGTGAATAATGAGAGAGATCAGAAAGAACGGAGTTTGAATAAAAATACCATAGAGAATATCACAGGATGGCAGATTATTTTTAAAAGATCTATTTCCTTTGGTTTCTAAACAAATTATTCCATGTCCGTATGGAATCTATACAGGGACAGCAAATTATAATGCAGTTTTCTTTACATACATAGTATCGAGTTCTCTGTTATTTTAACATCATGAATAAATGAGAATAAAATGAACAGGAAGTGTTGAAGAAAAAAGGTATATGTATTTTCACTGCAGTGTTTGAAATTATCTAAAAGCATTTAAGTCTATCCCTGCTTCTCATTCTCCATTTGCTTACAGGGTATGTGTTATCAAAGACAGCGAGGATAGCAGAAGCACCAGCAACTGCAAGATTGTTAATACACAGAACATGTTAGAATCATAGAATTATTAGAGTTGGAAGGGACCTTTAAAGATTATCTAGTTCAGCTCCCCTGTAATGAACAGGGACAACTACAGCTAGATCAGGTTGCTCAGAGCTTGGTCCAGCCTGACCTTGAATGTCTCCACAGATTGGGCATCCACGACCTCTCTGGGCAACCTGTTCCAGTGCTTCACTACCTTTATTGTAGAAAACTTTTTTCTTATATTCAATCTACACCTCCCCTCTTTTAGTTTGAAATCATTTCCCCTTGTCCTATCATCACAACAGACCCTGCTGAAGATTCTCTCCTCTTCTTTCTTATAGCCTCCCTTTATATACTGAAAGGCCACTATCAGGTCTCCCCAATTAGGTCTCCCCTTCTCCAGGCTGAAAAGCCCCAGATTTCTCAGACTGTCCTCACAGAGATGTTTCATCTCTTGGATCATTTTTGTGGCCCTCCTCTGAATGTGCTCCAACAGGTCCGTGTCTCTCCTGTGCTGAGGACTCCACATCTGGATGCAGTATTCCAGGTGAGGTCTCACCAGCGCAGAGCAGGGGTGCAGGATCACCTTCCTCAACCTGCTGGCCATGCTTCTTTTGGTGCAGCCCAGAATATTGTTGGCTTTCTGGGCTGTGAGGGAGCCTTGCTGGCTCCTGTCCAGCTTGCAATCCACCAGTACCCCCAAGTTCTTCTCAGCAGGGCTATGCTCTATCCTTTCAACTCCCAGCTTTTATTAATAAGTGGGAGTTGCCACAGCCCAGGTGCGAGACCTTGCATTTGGCTTTGTTGAACCGTGTGAGACTCTCCTGAACCCACTGCTCGAGCCTGTCTAGGTCTCTCTGGATGGCATCCTGTCCCTCAGGCATGTTGACTGCACCACACAGCTTGGTGTCACCTGCAAATATGCTGAGAGTGCACTCGATCTCACTGTCTATGTCATTGACGAAGATACCAAAGAACATCAGTCTCTGTACAGACCCCTGAGGGGCATCACTCATCACTGATCTCCATTCGGACATTGAGCCATTGACCACTGTCCTCTGAGTACAATCTTACTACCAGTTCCTTATCCATCGAACAGTTCATTCATCAAATCCATATCTTCCCAATTTACTGAGAAGGATGTTATGGAGGACTGTGTCAAAGGGCTCACTGAAGTCCAGATAGATGACATAGAATCATAGGATGGCTTGGCTTTGAAGGAATCTCAAGGATCATATATTTCCAATCCCTTGCCACAGGAAGGGTTGCCAACCACTAGAACAAACAGTAGTTAAGGCTGCCCAGGGTCCTATCCAACCATGGCACGATGTCAATACCACATAAACAAAGCTATGCTGCTTAGAGAACTGCATTGTTCTCTGTTTCAGGGAATAAGGCAAAGTGAAATCTGCTTCATCCAAGCTTTTCTGATGAAAAATTACTTTTACACAAATATCTGCTCCCAAAATTAGGGTGGCAGGAAAACTTCTGAAAAAATGGAGGCTTTGGCCTTCCTGGTCTCATCCTTACACAGCCTAGCAGCATCATTATACTCTTCACAGGGCACCTGTCCCTGCTTCCACTGCCTGTATGTTTCTTCTTTCTATCCAGTTTAACCAGTAGGTCCCTGTTCAGCCATGCCCATCTCTTGCCTTCCTTTTCTGACTTCCTGTACTTGGGGATGGAGAGCTCATGTACACTAAAGAAATCTTCCTTAAAGATTTGCCAGCTCTGCTCTGCTCCCTTGTCCTTGAGGACTGTTTCCCTGGGGATTTTGTTGATTAACTCCCTAAAGAGTTGGAAGCTGGCTTTCCTGCAATTTAGTATCCTGATTTTACACTCTATCCCATATCCCTCAGGAGTATGAACTCCACCATTGCATAATCAGTACAGTTCAGGCAACCTCCAATCCTGATGACACCAATCAGTTCACTTGCACTGGTGAGAAAAAGGTACAGCATTGCATTCCCCCTGCTGGAGCTGTCTATTACTTGGCTCAAGAAGTTATAGAATCATAGAATCATACAATCACAAGGTTGGAAAAGAAAAACAAGATCGTCTAGTCCAGCCATCCTCCTACCACCAATATTTCCCACTAAACTACTAAACCATATCCCTTGGTACCTCATCTAGACATTTCTTGAACAGCAAAGTTATCCTTGATGAATTCCAGGAGCCTCCTGGACTGACAACATCTCACTGTACTACTTTTCCAGCAGATGTCTGGGTGGTTGAAGTCCCTCAGCAGGGTGAGAGCCTGCGATCATGATGCTTCCTGTAGCTGGAGGGAGAGGACTTCATCAACAGGCTCTACTTGATCAGGCAGCCTGTAGTAGGCTCCTATCACAAGGCTCCCTTTGTTACCTCAGTCTCTAACTGTCAGTCAAAAGCTTTCAACAGGCATGTGCCCATTCTTCAGGGATAGCTCTTCACACTCTATTCCTTCCTTGATGTAGAGGACTATGCCACCTCCCCTCCTTCCTTATCTGTCCCTTCTGAACGTCTTGTAGCCATCAACGGCCACACTCTAGTTGTGGAAATCATCCCACCAGGTTTCAGTGACAGCAAATACATCATGGTTTTATAGCAGCAAAGTGAGTTCCAGCTCCTCCTCTTTGTTTTTCAAGCTGTGTGCATTGGTGTAGAGACACTTCATCTGGGCAACTGGCCTTGTCAACTTCTTGGAGGGTAACTCCTTAATTCCTTTTAAGTATTTCCCTTGAGTTTCCCTGTTGCCTTCTCCTATTCCCCCAGTGATCCCTGGTTCATTGTCATAAGATTTCAAGTGTGCTGCAGTGTAACCAGAACATCTCAGGACAACAGGCTGAGGGTTCCTGCTGGTATCCTGTCCCTCTAACCAAGCTATGCTGTCCCACACCTTATCAGTCTTGGTATTACCACCCTCCCTCTTCAAACCTGGTTTAAAGCCCTACCAATGAGCTGTGCTTGCTTTTCCTCAAGAACCCTCTTCCCCTAGTGTTATAACTATCATCAAAAAATGATGGTTTGAATTTCTGTGTTCTGTCATTGAGTGATCTTAGAAAAGTTAACCTTAGAAAAGCTAATTTTCATCTCCTTTTTTTTTTTTTTATAGTGACTTTTTCCTCTTACTGACATTCATTCTTTCTTCCTCTTGCTGACAATGGCATGGAGCTGTGTCTGGAGAGGGTCAGGTTGAGTATTAGAAGAAAGTTCTTCACCAGAGAATGTTTGGGCACTGGAACGTGTTCCCCAGGGCAGTAGTCATGGCCCCAAGCCTGCCCGAGCTCAAGGAGCACTTGGACAATTCTCTCAGGGATAGGGTTTGAATTTTGGGTGGTACCATGTGGAGCCAGGAGTTGGACTCAATCATCCTTGACAAGAGATCTGTGTGGATGAGAAAAGAGCTCATGGATAAACTCAAAGGGAAGAAGAAGGTCCACAAAATGTGGAAAAATGGACTGCCCACTTGGAAAGAATATAGGAATGTTGTCAGGGCCTGTAGGGATGCAACAAGGAAGCCTAAGGCCCACTTGGAATTCAATCTGGAAAAGGAGATAAAAGATAACAAGGGAAAAGGAGATAAAAGATAACAAGAAAGGCTTTTTTTTTTACGTTAACAGTAAAAGGAAGACTAGGGAAAATGTGAGTCTCCTACTAAATGAGGTGGGAGTTCTGGTAACAGGGGATGTTGAGGAGGTGGAGGTACTGAAAGCCTTATTTTCTTTGGTCTTTACTGCAAAGACTGTTTCTTGAGAATCCTGGACCCTGGAGGTAAGAGAGACATTCTGGGGTATGGAAAGCTTCCCTGTTGTCGAGGAGGAGATGGTCCAAGAGTGTCTAGGCAAAATTAATACACACAAATCCATGGGCCCTAATGGGATGTATCCACATGTGCTGAGAGAGCTGGCAGAGGTTATTGCTGAACTGCTCTCTATCGTCTTTGAAAGGCCTTGGAGAATGGGAGAGGTGCCTGAAGACTGGAGGATAGCCAATGTCACTCCGGTCTTCAAAAAGGGCAAGGATTATCTAGAAAACTACAGGCCAGTCAGCCTCACCTCCATCCCTGGAAAGGTTACGGAACAACCTGTTCTGGATGCCATCTCCAAGCAATTGGAAGAAAAGAAGGTTATCAGGAGTAGTCAGCATGGATTCACCAAGGATAAATCATACTTGACCAAGCTGGTCTCTGTGCTGTCATCACTGGCTGGATAGATGAAGAAAGAACAGTAGATGTTATCTGCCTTAACTTCAGCAAGGCATTTGACACTGTCTCCCACAACATCCTTGTAATGAAGCTCAGAAAGTGTGGGATAGATAAGCGGATGGTGAGTGGGTTGAGAACTAGCTGACTGACTGAGCTCAGAGGGTAGTGATCAACAGTGCAGAGTCCGGTTGGAGGCCTGTGACTAGTGGCGTTCCCCAGGGGTCAGTGCCAGGTCTGGTATTATTCAACATCTTCATCAATGACCTGGATGTAGCGACAGTGTGCACCCTCATCAAATTTGCTGATTATACAAAGCTGGAAGGACTGGCTGACATGCCAGAAGGCTGTGCTGCCATTCAGCAAGACCTGGACAGGCTGGAGAGTTGGGCAGAGAGGAACTAGATGAGGTTTAACAAAAGCAAGTGTAGAGTCTTGTACCTGGGGAGGAATAACCACATGCACCAGTACAGGTTGGGAGATGATCTGCTGGAGAGGAGCTCTGCAGAGAAGGACTTGGGTGTCCTGGCGGACAACAGGTTGGCCATGAGCCAACAGTGTGCCCTGGTGGCCAAGAAGGCCAACGGTACTCTAGAGTGCATTAAAAGAACATGTCCAGCAGGTCGAAGGAGGAGATCTTCCCCCTCTACTCTGCTCTGGTCAGGCCTCACCTGCAGTTCTATGTCCAGCTCTGGGCTCCGCAGTACAAAAAAGACAGGGACTTCCTGGAAAGAGTCCAGTGGAGGGCAACAAAGATGATAAAGGGCCTGGAGAATCTCCTTTATGAGGAAATGATATTTTTAGAATCATTTAGGTTGGAAAAGACCTTAATCAAGTCTAAATGAAAGGTCAAGTCCAACCATACACATAGCCCTGGAAGATTGTTGCTAAACCATGTGCCTAAGCATCACTTCCACATGTTTCTTAAATACCTACTGTCTCTCCGGGCAGCCCATTTCAATGCATGACCACCCTCTCCATGAAGAAATCCTTCCTGATATCTAATATAAACCTCCCATAGTGAAACATGAGGCCATTGTCTTGTGTCCCATCACTTTTTCTTTCAAGTAGTTGTAAAGAGCAATGAGACCTCTCTTTCTTTGGTTTTTCTACCACCTTAAGTTTGGGAGCAGATACTTGTGTAAATGTAATTTTGTGTAAGAACAGCTTGGATTAAGTATATTGCACTTTGTCTTATTCTCTGAATCAGAATACAGTATGGTTCTCTACTCAGCATAGCTTTGTTTATGTGGTTATTGAGCTTTAAGCAGTAACACTTTGAGGTCTGAAGTCATTCTGCACTCTGTGAACTGGATAATTTGCATTGAAATGCTTTCTGCAGGTAAGCAAGAACAGAATATGATTTCATTAGACTTCTGTAAGTGTGTTACTGTTACCTTACAGGCTAGTATAGAGTTGCCTGAAAATATTCCAAACGTCTACTTGTGAGACCTGCACTAGGGAACCTGCTTTGGCAGGGGGGTTGGACTCGATGATCTCTTGAGGTCCTTTCTAACCCCTACAGTTCTGTGAAAATGTGAAAATGTGAGGTCAGAGCTGACGTTGTCTACATATTTTGGAAATCTGGAGAGATACAATCACTGATGTTTAAACTAAATTTGTCTTTTGCAATTCATTTATACATTAAATAAATGTTGTTATAAGTGTGAGAAAAAAATTACTGGTAATGAAATAAATGGAAGTGCATTAATGGTTCCTGAAGGTGTCTGTATTTCTGTTTGAGTATATAAAGTCTAAACTTGGCTGAATCTGAGAATGAGAAGAGACTAAAAGTGTCAGATATTTTTTTTTTTAACGACATAAATTATTAAAAAAGAGGGAAAAAGAGCAGAGAAAATTAACACGAACAAGTAAATCCTCTGAAAGTGAATCCTAGTAAGCTTCTTACTTATGGGTTTGACGGACAAAATACTCGCTGGATAAGGAATTGGCTGAATGGCCGCACCCAGAACGCTGCGGTCAATGGTAGTCAATAGCTCAATGTCCCAATGGAGACCAGTGATGAGTGGTGTCCCTCAAGGATTGGTACTGGGACCAGTGCTGTTTAACATCTTTGTCGGCGACATGAACAGTGGGATTGAATGCACCCTCAGCAAATTTGCAGATGATGCCAAGCTATGTGGTGCAGTCAACACGCCAGAGGGAAAGGATGCTATCCAGAGGGACCTGGACAGGCTTGAGAGGTGGTCCCATGCCAACCTCATGAAGTTCAACAAAGCCAAATGCAAGGTCCTGCACTGTNAGGGGTAATGGTTATAAACTGGAAGAGGGTAGATTTAGACTAGATACAAGGAGGAAATTCTTCACTGTGAGGGTGGTGAGACACTGGAACAGGTTGCCCAGAGAAGTTGTGGATGCCCCCTCCTCGGAAGTATTTAAAGCTAGGCTGGATGGGGCTTTGGTCAACCTGGTCTAGTGGGAGGTGTCCTTGCCCATGGCAGTGGGGTTGGAACAAGATGGTCTTTGAGGTCCCTTCCAACCTGAACCATTCTATGATTCTATGATTCTGCAGCATTGCAGGAGCCCAAGCTGCAGGAGCCCCATGCTCAATGTGGGGATGGACGTGTGGGGCTTGTATGTAGTGCAATGTGGAAGGACAACTTTTGCTACACTAAAGGCTCAGCATTTGTTAATAACTTAAGGAAATACCTTCCCAGGATGCTGCTGATAATCTAGTCATTCTGGAAGAAGTAAAAAATACAAGACCAGGCCCAGCAGCTTGATCTGGACTAACATCATGGCTTTGGCCAGAGCCAACTTGGACTGCCGGAAGACAGAGTAGGTCAGTCGCCACGCTGCCAAATGAGCTTATCTGCTGCATGGAAGTGAGCTGTGCCATGCTAGTTGACTTCAGGACCAGAGAACAAAACTTGGTTCAGTATAGCTCCTGGGACAGATAGTGCTCTAGATGCTCCATTTTACTGCTCAATCCAGAACTAGGCTAACACAGAACACAGACAAATGTTCAAGACTTTTTTGTACCTTTTTATGATGGGAAATGCACAGATCTATACATAACAAAGCACACACTTACAAACATTTCTTTATCATAGTTTCCTCTCAGCATTCACAGGAGTTTTAGCCAAAGACAGCATCCTTTCAAGATTCCCCAACTCCTCTTTCCTATAAATGTTTTTCTTTCCACTCTATCATGTTCTTTTACTCCTTCCTTTTGCTGCAGATTACTTTTCCATGATTGTAGCTGGTCCTGCATTTACAAAAGATTATTTTGCTATGAAAACATACACTGAGTTTCCTGTCTCCCATTTAATGCTTACTGACCTACTCTCAGTCTCCCAAAATTATATGCACTATCACTCCTTTGGGGATTTTCTAGCCTCAACTTTATCTATTTCAGTATAAATTTGGAATTATTGGTTCTCTTAGCCTAGTTTGAGGCACTTCTATCAAAATGAGAGGTTAGTAAGCTGAATATCATCCTGCTCTGACAGACCTTGGATACAGCATTGACAGTAACTGGCTTATTCCACAGTTAAGTGACTCCATAACTAAAACCAAAGTTCACATACTCTGTTACTTCTCTGTAAAAAAAATACTTTGTCTCTTGTTATATTTAGAATATTTATGATATTCTCAAATAATCAGTTTATTGCTCTGTGGATGAAAAATGAGGTCTGATATTATAGGATGAAAGGATAATCTTTTTCCAGGCATAAAGCCTCAGTAGAATATTTAGTACATCTAAGAATAGTTCTGAATATACTCATGGAATTCCAGGTATTAATATAGGTCTGATGACTAGTCAATGAAACCTAGGAAACAATTCAAAGGAATCAGTCCTTGAAGGTGATCTGAATTCACCTTTTATCTCCATTGACTACATTGACTTTATTTCCCTTGGTTATTACTGATGCTTTTATATCTGGCTCACATAGAAACTCATGTTATGAACAGCTAAGTTTATGGACATTGATTACTCACCTATGCTCGGTTGTCTCAAACCATTTAAGATAGCATGGGACATCCTGTTTGGCCTTTCAGGAGTTGTTCCAAAGGCAAGGGTCTTGTGCAGGACTTGTGTCACATCTATTAGCCCCATGCAAATACCCTCATAGGTAGTCTATGGCAAATAAAATGCTATGAGCTCCTATTTTTAGACAATGTAAACATGATCATTCCAGTACTTGAGCCTGTAGAGAAATTCCATCACCTGTGTGGATGTCACCCAATGTTTTAATTTCTTTGAACTCAGTTCTGATTAAATGATAGTTAAATGGGACCAGAGTCATATCTATTTCCTGTTTCTCCTTCAATAGAACATATTTCTATTTTGGGGGGACATGCATGGATAACTTATCAATCTTCACTAAATTTGTCAAGATCTTTGCAAAAAAGTAAGCAAAGCAAGACTGATACTGCTGTCTGCGAGGAACTGACAGAGCAAGGCTTTTTGCCCATTGTTTTCCTACCCTGCCAGCTCTCTCAGGCAGAACATCATCTCATTTAACTTCTCTCACCTTTTTGGTTAAATGTGCATAAAGTAAAGATAATGAGTCAGTTCTGCCCTCACGTTGACCTGCTCAACTCTCCAGAGCCAGTACTATCACATCTTTCCCATTCAAGGGAAGAAAGGACTTGATAAAAGCCATCTGATGCCTTGTTACTTCAGGATTAACCATCTAAGAAGCCCCCTAAGAGAGACAGCATGGATGTGGGGACCAATATAAATGTAAGGTAGAGCAGAATGTGGCATTTTACTTAGAAGATAAAGAAATAAGGCAGTGTAGGTTCATCTCTAGCTGTCTATTTCTTATAAAGATATTTATATTCTCCATGCAGTTAGAATTTGTATTTAGTTATTTGTACAGTGAAGAGTACCTTTAATTTAAGAGCAGGAAAAGTTAAAATCTTGTAAAGCTATGCTTAATATTTGAGAAGTAATTTAGCTCTACAAAGGTGTCAGAAACATTGGAGAAAAAGCAACAACAATAACAACACCTCAGAGGTTCATCATAATCCTTTAATTCAGTAATTCCTGCACTTGTTTTTGCTTCAGTTCAATTTTTGGACATCAAAATAGAAATATTCAGATTTCTAAAAAATCTTTCTAAAAAAAGAAATGTTTTTTCTTCAAATCATAGAATCATAGAATGGTTCAGGTTGGAAGGGACCTCAAAGATCATCTTGGTCCAACCCCCCTGCCATGGGCAAGGACACCTCCCACTAGACCAGGTTGCTCAAAGCCCCATCCAGCCTGGCCTTGAACACTTCCAGGGAGGGGGCATCCACAACTTCTCTGGGCACCCTGTTCCAGTGTCTCACCACCCTCTCAGTGGAACAGGTTGCCCAGAGAAGTTGTGGATGCCTTTATCTTTATGTATGATGAATCCTTATGTATAATCTTTATGTATGATGAAAGGAGAACACTTATCAGTATCACCAACCCTGGGGAGGATGGGAGGAAGTAAAAACAAAATCTGAATTCTCTTGAACTGCTCTAGTAAATACTGTTAGATAAATTGATATGATTGGCATGAATGTGGAGTGGGTCCTCCCAGCAAAATGTCATTCTCAGCGCGGATCTAAGTTGCAGTGCTGCAGTTAGAAAAGAGGACTCTTAAACTGCCTGCCTGGTTTAGTAATATGGAATTCTGTTGACAGAAACCTAACTCTGTCATTGAATGGGGGTTTTGTTTGTTTGTTTGTTTCATTTTTCTTTTTATATTTATCATAACATGTTTTACTAGTAAAGTTACTGCTACAAACATTGTCACCTTTTTACTGATGCTGTTGATGACTTTTGTTGATGATTTTTGATGTCCCTCAGGGGTCTGTACTGCAACTGATGCTCTTTGATATCTTCATTAATGAGATCGACAGTGCGCACTCAGCAAGTTTGCAGATAACACCAAAATATGTGGTGTGGTTGGCACACCTGAGGATTGAGATGCCATCCAGAAAGACCAGAGAGACCTAGATAGACTTGAGTAGCAGGCCCAGGAGAACCTCATTAGGTTCAACAAAGTCAAATGCAAGGTCTTGCACCTGAGTTGCGGCAACTCCCACTATCAATACAAGCTGGGGACAAAAGGACAGAGCACAGCGCTGCCAAAAAGGGTCTTGAGGGTACATGGTGGATGACAAGCTGGACATGAGCCAGCAATGTGCCCTTGCAGTCCAGAAAGCCAACCGTATCCTGGGCTGCATCAAAAGTAGCGTGGCCAGCAGGTCGAGGAAGGTGATCCTACCCTTCTACTCTGCACTGCTGAGACCTCACCTGGAGTCCTGTGTCCAGATGTGCAGTCCTCAGCGCAGGAGAGACATGGACCTGTTGGAGTGCATCCAGAGGAGGGCCACAAAAATGATCCAAGGGATGGGGCACCTCCCCAGTCAGAAAGCAGGGCTGTCCAGCATGGAGAAGAGAATGCTCCAGGGAGATCTGATAGCGGCTTTTAGTATCTAAAGGAGGGCTACAAGAAAGAAGGGGACGGACTCTTCAGCAGGGTCTGTTGTGATGATAGGACAAGGGGAAATGTTTTCAATCTAAATTGGGGAGATTTAGATTGTATATATGGAAAAGGTTTTTTATGATTAGAGTAGTGAGGCACTGGAACAGGTTGCCCAGAGATGTGGTGGAAGCACCATCCCTGGAGACATTCAAGGTCAGGCTGGATAGGGCTCTGAGCACCTTGATCGAGCTGTAGGTGTCCCTGTTCATTGCAGAGGAGTTGAACTAGGTGACCTTTAAAGGTCCCTTCCAACTCAAATGATTCTGTGATTCTACAATTCTAAATTTTTAATATTTTTTCAGCACAGATCGCATTTTACTTGTAGAACTATGTTTATTTAACTTATATCATTGCCTCTAATAAAACATTTGGAAATGATTATTGTCTCTTTTCATGCACGTTATAATGGTGCAGTGAAATGTCCATTTTGGTCTGTCAACACTGTATGGCAATTCATTTAACTTTACCTGCCCGGGGTTTCAGTCATTCTGCTTACACACCAACCATATATTCTCAGAGATGTCCTTGCTTTCACCTACACAGTTTCTATTAAAGTCAGTAGTAAAACTGATAGAAATAAGTCATTCAAACCTTTTTCTCTGGAAACTGCTGCTTTGAATAAATATTTTTTTTCATAAAGTCACAGTTATATGATCAATATGTATCAAAAATAAAAATATTTTAAAATAAAAAGATATCATTTAAATTCTTTAACTATGAAAGATTTTTAATCAGTTGCAGTTAAAAAAAAAAAAAAGAAAAAAAACAAGTAACAAAAAGCAGTATTTGTAATTTAGCAAAACTCCATCCTACTCAAATCTTATCCTAGGAAAGTGTTGCAGTTTTGCGTGGTTTGTTATTTTCTGCCTGACGTTTACTGTTTTATCTGAAATAAGCACTAGGTATAAAAATTCCAAAATTTTTTTGAGATATAAATTTCATTTTCTGAACTGTGAGATAATTACATTGTTGATTGATTTTCTCTGCAATTTCACCTCAGTACCAGAGCTTCATGTTTTCTTTAAACTGTGATAACTTGATATTTGCAATATATATACTTTTATTATGTCAGCTCTGCTGAAAGAAAAAGTTTAGCAGTCTTAAAAAAAGCTCCTTCTGCATTTGCAGAAAGTCACTTCAGTCATTTACAAAAAAAATTTCTTAAGTTTACTTTATTTATCTAGTTCTATTTTTTTTTTACTGTATCATTGGGTGTATTCTCACACATATTGATAGATAATTTATTTTACCAGTTCAAAATGAATACTAATAAAGGCAAAAATAAAAAATAAAGAAAAAAGTGATATCTGTTCTAATTCTCATCTAATCACAGGTTTTACATGCTGCGTTTCCTATCTGCTGTTTTAGGAGGTTGCTTCAATGACAGAAATAGAACCTTTGCTATTTTGTATCAAGTCAACTGTTTTTAAGAAGACAATGTACTCCAAAACTGATGATTCTCATCTGTTCAGTTTCTGGTGCTGGGCATATCTGGGTGCTGATTCAAACTCTAAACTAGCCAGAATAGGCTTTTGTATAGGCTGCAAATAAGGGAATGCTTTGATATCCAGTCTCAACACGGATCCATATTTTAAAAGAGGTTAAAGAATAGATGAATTCAAAAGGTATATGTGTCTGGAGTTTGAAATCTAGATTCAAGTGTTTGGATCTTGAGACATGCATAATATAAGCATAATAACTGCACTGGTTTTGAGTGATCTTTAGTTCTCAGACTGTGTATTTTGAAAAGTGAAAGTCAAACTCATTTATTATTCTTATTGTCATTATTACCATTTATACTGCTGTATTGCACAGAATTTCCAGTCACTCTGAGGCTGAAATGAAGAATGGTGAGGAAAGCTGCATTCATAAATATGCAGTTTTCCTAGGCATTGACAATTATTGTTATCAGCAAATAGTTCTCAACACCTGCTCTTCCCCTAGATCTATTCATTATTTCTTAATGATTTCTTAAAAGCGTGCTGAAATAGGAAATGTAGAATAAATAATAGTAACTATAATGTGTGTCTTGCATTCTGACATTTATTAAATTACATTTCAAAAAATTTATACAAAAAATAATTTTATTAAAACTTCAGATATGACAGTAGATTTTGTTCCTATCAATTTAAATTCAGTTCAATTTTTTGGATTTTTTTTTTTAATTCCAGAGCAACATTAACAATTTATGTAGTTTTCTTCTCATCACACACAGCAGATTTTCTTCTCCTAGCTTTACATAAATAAGTTTTACTCTTGAAACTACTTAAGTGCATAAACAATTCACAGATTATGCCTAATACATAAGAATGTGAGGCATGCCATCTTGTCTAGTAGGCATCTCTGAAACAACATATGTCCTAAAAGTCAGCTTGCTATCACTGGGGAAATGGTGACATGTCTGAGGCACTGCTGCTGACATTGCATGAGGTTAATGAATGACAGTGCCAAAATGCCAGCACTTACCTTGTCACCGCCAAAGAGCTACAATTAAATTGCCCCTTAAAGAACTGACAAGTGACGAAAGGGGTTTCAGTGAAGGTCATGAGTATCTAAGATTTCTATTCCTTTGAGCAGTGCTGTAATTTCTGATTTGCCACAAAGAAATCACAAGACAAATATCCTCTATAACCCAGCAGTCTTCCCACAGAATTATTAAATTACTCAGGCGCAGTTAACATTAAACCTGTAATATTAAGACATATTGTATGGCACCACAAGTTTACACACTAAAACTCTTCTATGTCCTAAGTTATTTTTCTTTCTCAGTCATCAGTATCTATAAAAAGGGGAGGGAAAAGCTCTCCAAAATGCATTTGAATTTTATTTTTAAAAGACCACAGAAGGTTTTTTTTTTCTCTTGAGAAAGACATGATTTGTATCCCTCTATGAACAGAGGATGGCTACTGTCTAACAAAGGTTTGACTGTGTATCCTCTGACAACAGAAGAAGGAATGAATGTACCTCTTGTGCTGATATTAATCTGAGAAAAATATTTCAGTCTTTTCTCTTTCATTAATCAGGCAAAAATACCATCAACAGAGGTCGCAGGATTTGGTTTCCAGGGTTTAAATGGACACTTTCAAATGACACACATATTTTAAAATCTTCATCTTTCTTACTGCATGGCAAAGGTAAGTTATTTTCCTAGACATGTCAAACATTATTTACACATTACTTAGACAAAACAATGAAAATATTTGCCCTGTATTAATTTTGTCATGTGTATGAGTCTTTGCAATACTAGAACTTTACATCTTTGAAAGAAAGGGAATTTTGTTTATATTTTTAGATCTTAATTGTGAATATTGACTTCTGTAATAATAATAACTCAAAAATGAAGGGCAGATAGAAGAAATATAAATAGTATTAAAACAAACCAGCAAGAGAAATATTTACATCTGAGCTTTGAAAATAAAGTATGTGGAAGATCTATGAGATGGAAACTTTTCCTCCCAGATAGCAGTAGTTTCAGACAACAGATGTGTTCACACAAAAGCAGAAATTCTGAGTGAGGGGATGGAGAAAAGCCATTGTCAACTGTGATAGGAGCAGGCATGGAGGAAGGCAAAACTGGTGAAATGGGCAAAAGCTAGTTCATGGCAAACTGAAGTGAAAAAAGTGGCTTTATGTCTTCCTAAAGGCCACAAGGGAATATTGAACATTTTGACAGTAATTTCCGAGACTTCTGAAACTGAAGAATTCTACTTCAGGGGTAGAATTCACATTTATTAACTTGTTTGCTAATATTTCGAAATATAGAACTTTGTCTCTTGCCTAGACTTCTGGTCCTCTGCAAGTTCTGCAGTTAGTGAATTGGTAAAGCTGCTGTTGAGGGTCTATATATGTGTTTTGCATTATGGTGGATTTTTGCATGATTTATTTCTAAAAGTAATAGAATTATTATAGCTCATAATTGAATTATGAGATAATGGTCCAATTTTCTTTTGGTGAAATAGCCTAGTGATAACAACATTCCTACATGATAAAACAATCTAGATATCTCAGCTCTGGGTAGTTTTATAAAGACATCATCATAAATCCATTTTTTCCATGCATTCATTTTGAATTCTAGTCTTCTTCGGATTGCTTATTTCATAGATTCTGAGATTATTTTAAAAAGTAATTTAAGTCACTACAAACACAGAGATGGAAGTGGAGGTTGCTACATGAGATGCAAGATGCTGCATCCCACATGCAAGACTGGGAAGTATATACTTTCAAAAACCTGGTGTCTTGTGGCTTCACCCAGTGAGTACTAACTGGGTTGGTCTAGAACTGAGGTGATTAGTGTGTACAATTAGCAACCATGGCCTTGACTGTGACCCATGAGACACTTCAGTAAAGGGTGGCTGTGCAGCCATAGCAACAGAGTAGAATATTGGGTATAAGACACAGTAATGCAAAAAATGGTCAAGCTGTCAAACATAAGTGTTCTGGACAGCTGTTTTCAAGTCTATTGGATTTTCCAATTTAAAACATGTTCTTGGATTCTCAGGGTCACCCTTGGAGTAAACTAAAACTTTGCTTTAGAACGTAATTTATTTCTTATGTCTCACATGTAGGAAATGTGGTACATATCTCCAAATGTGAATGCCCTTAATTTCAAAACCTTACTCATTAATTTGCAACAATAAAGTGTAATTAATATTTATGGAAGATTTTATCTATATCTATTAATTTACCATGATAAGCCATTGATATCTTTGCATTTTTAGTTAATAACAAAGGGAAGAATTAAATGGAAAACTGGTAAAGCTTCTATTTGCCATGTGAGACTTGAATATTATGCTTAAAGGGCAATATGCTCTGTATGAATGGTATTTTGATTATGTAGTTCACTGGCTACATCACAGACAACTAAATGACTCTATGGATGTAGTTTTATTGCTAGTGTGGGTCATCATTTTCCCCTTGCATTTTAGGCATAAGCTAAAAAAACCTGTCTTTCTGCATTTAGTAGAAACTGAATGTCCTCACTTTCAGTAAGTTATTGTAAGACTCTCAAGAAATCTTTCACTTGGATTAAAGATCAAAGGAAAAGATGTGATTATAACTCACACAGTTTTCACCATAGTCTTTGATAAATGGTTTCAGTTTCAGTCACCAAGCATTACGTATTCAGCTCCATGACGTTGTGTTCAGTTTGGCAACATTTTTCCCTTTTTAATTGCAATTTTCTATATTAGTTGTTTTGTTACTTAGTTTCTATAAGGAGAGGTTGTTGATCCAAATATTTCAACTTCGTTTTACCTTATGAAACAAAAAAATGTAACAAATTCTCTGCTGTGCTGAATTTCTCTGATTAATGTATTCAAAATGTTGAATGTCCAGATATGTTCAGGAAAAAAAAAAATGAGATTAAGAAAGAATAAACATGCTCAAAACATTTTATTAACTTTTTTTTGGTCAAGACAAATTTCTCTTGCAATTTCTAGTAACTAGAAATATGGAAATAATATCCCATCTCCAGAATTCACTAGCTTTTTATATTCTGTATAAATGTATTCATGTATTCTGCATGTACCTATGCTTCTTACATGAGGGAGTTATTCTAGCTAAAACTCTTAAGCTCACCAGACTAAACACTGTACAGTATAAAATTATTGAGTTCAAACATTTACAAAGCAATTTTGCATCAAAAATTGGTGTCTAACATGGTTCATTCTTGCTTCCATGAATTAAATAATAATTGTCTATTGCTGTAAATCTAATGCAAGGGTTTTTTTTCTGTAATTACTAAAATATATATTCTGAAACAAAACTATCTAAATACGTTGCTGCCACTGTCGTGCTTTCATTGCATTATAAAGACATTGTGGTAACTGAGCCCTAGACGTGGCTTTTTGCTCTATTTTTTTACTTATCTGCCTGATTGTGTCTTTTTATTTTCTATTCAATATTTATTGGTGCCCTAAGAAGAATTTGGGCTAAATTAAACAATTCAGAAAAGGGAATCCTCTTGAAAGAGCAAATACATTACAGAAGCCAGACAAAAGAACATGATAAAGGCTTCCTGGACTTATTCATTTTTTTTTCACATACTTTGCAAAATGAAAACTAGCCTAGCAATCAGTCTGTCTGCATGGGCAGCTATGCTCTGTCAGAATTTTTAAAAACACACTGTATGTCTGTCAGAAGGTAAGTGAAATGCGGAAGTATGGCAGCCAGATATAAACACAACTACTACTCTTTTATAACAAAATACACCTTTGTTGAAGCTTTGGGTTCAGCTCAGCTTCTCGCACCTTTAAGAAGATTTGTGAACGCCGTTTTGAAAGCTAAATGGCTTCTCATGTGGGCTGTATTTATGCCTCTCTTCTAATCATCTGCAAAGCTTTCACAAAAGTTTTGTTGTTGCTGGTGGGTTTTTGTTGTTTTTGTCTGTTTGATTTGTTTTACTGTACAAAAATCTTGTCTTTGCCAGCAGTCTTGGTCAATAGTGCATTAAAATTAGTATTTCACTATTCATCCCTTGTTTTTTGTTCATCTTTAAAGTTTCATTGGTGAAATAAGAAAGCAGAAAGTATGTCTAATGATCAAGGTAGCCAATCACACAACGAAGTGGTAATTGTCAATTAGTTCACAGTGTCTACATGCTAGACACAGGCAAATCCAGAAAATGTCTACATACCACAACACTTGTTTGTTAAAATCAGGATTTTATTTCTCATTTTTCTTTTTTCAGTACCCTATAATGCTGAAACCATGGAAATAGATCCAGACATTTGCCATCTCTTACATGATTGTAGGAATGTGAGGTAACAGGCTTGAAATTCAAGAATCACATGTGATCCCCTGCCACTAAAATTTTAAACTTGAGAAAAGAAGGGTGGATGTTAACTCTTCTTAAAATGACAGCACTTTGACATGGTTTCTGACCACACTTTTGTTTTTTTTACATTTGTACGACTCATGAGCAATATTCCCTGTTATTTCCTGAAAGAAAAACAATATAAAATAGTTCCAGTTTGGTCTGGGGGGTAAAGATATTCACAGTCATGTCCCATTATACAGAAAAGCAGCAGTGTCCGCCCTTACTTGTCACAGCCACACCAGTTGTTTGATTAGAGGTGTGAGGTTGACACCATGGAGAACTAAACCAGGGCTAGGACTTGGGCTTAGGCTCTGATTTATTTTTAACTCTGATGCCCAGAATGATGCACAGTGGCATGCTCAAATAGAAATATTGATTTCAAATACAGACACAGATCATTTCAAATTGGCAAGAGAGTTTGAGGGTTTAGTGGTATTATTTAGTGTTATCTTGTATGTTCTTATGACAAATAGCAGAGACTGGTGAAGCTTAAAGGAAGAATGAAAACATGAGCACCATATGTAAGCACTGAAAAGTCCTGGCAAAAGGACTGGGAAAAGAAGACAGATCCATGGCTGAAAAGGGGATTTGGATTCATGGACTAACTGTCCATTGACTTTTCATGTGTTCAGAAAATAAAGGTTTTTACATACTTGAGTGTAAACAGTACTACATCATCTCATAATGAATCTTTCTTGCTAATGACACTAAACTTAGCTGCTCCATAAAAACATTATAATGATATGAATGATAGAATGAAACACAGGATGATCCCTCTCTCAGTCTTGAATGAAACAGTTCAAAAAAAGAAAAAACTAAAAACAGCCAGTAATGAGATTAACTACATGTAGTAAATGAAATAGCGTCTCTGCAAATATTATTTTAACAAATGCTTCTGGTAGGGAAAACCATAATGAAAGAGCTGTAAGAGAATGATGTGATTGGACTCAGCCTTCAAAACTGAATATTTTGAGCAATGCACTTCTCTGGCAATTTCATGTATTTTCTCAGCTAATCTCACACCACCAGTATCAAGCTTGTTATATTGATTTTAAAGGGGAGGTTAAAAAAAATAGAAAGGTAGCTTGCCTTTGTCAATCCTGAACAGAGTTGCCTGGCAACTTGCTGACCTGACTTGGAATAGATTGTTACAGTGACCTGACTAAATACTCCAAATCACCTGGGAATTTGTAAAGAAAATACTGCAAATTTGAATTATTGCTGTTTGCCTCTACCAAGTACTGTATCTTAAAAGTAATCTTTCTATAAAAAGGGAAGAATATTCTTTATGCCAAATAAAGATTGGTTAATTAGATAATTAGAAATAGATAATCAGATAAACTTTGCTAAAAATGAAATATATGATATATATGTTACATTAGTAGAACTTTCTTATTACAACTACTGACTGTTTCTCAAATATACTGTTCAGGTAAGCTGTGTAGGACAGATGTGTTCAGAGTAGGCAAAATTATAAATAAAATTTTTTAAATGTTTTTTTCTAACAACTCTTAATCTTCATTTTCCTGTAGATAATGTTTCATATTTGCAGTCACTTTCTAAACTTAGTTACACTTGGTATATAAAAAACATTACTAATATTTTCTTAGTATGGTCAACCTTTTAACTTTGTGGCCAGCAGGTCGAGGGAGGTAATTCTGCCCCTCTACTCTATTCTTGTGAGACCTCACCTGGAGTATTGTGCCCAGTTCTGGGGCCCCCAGCGCAAGAAGGATGTGGAGCTGTTGGAGCGGGTCCAGAGGAGGGCCACGAGGATGATCAGAGGGCTGGAGCACCTCCCCTGTGACGACAGGCTGAGAGAGTTAGGACTCTTCAGCCTGAAGAGAAGGCTGCGGGGAGACCTGATAGCAGCCTTCCAATACCTGTCGGGGCCTACAGGAAAGCTGGGGAAGGACTTTTTACAAGGATAGGTAATGACAGGACAAGAGGCAATGGTTGTAAACTGAAAGAGGATAGATTTAGACTAGATATGAGGAGGAAATTCTTCCCTGTGAGGGTGGTGAGACATTGGAACAGGTTGCCCAGAGAAGTTGTGGATGCCCCCTCCCCAGAAGTATTCAAAGCCAGGCTGGATGGGGCTTTGGGCAACCTGGTCTGGTGGGAGGTGTCCTTGCCCATGGCAGTGGGGTTGGAACAAGATAATCTCCAAGGTTCCTTCCAACCTAAGCCATTCTATGATTCTATGATCTTGAGGAAACAAACGGAGAGCAGTGCTCACACATTTTTCTTTCTCTCACTCTTGAGACTGACTCGGATTTGTAGCTTGCCATAAGGGTGTCTTGATGACACTAAGTTAGTACAGTCAGATTTATTCTCCCAGTTTGGGGAGACATTCACAATAATGACAGGTTTAGAGCAGAAATTAGCTGTTCTTTCTTCTCCACTGTTAGTAATCCACTCCTATCAAGGCCTTGAAATAGAACTAGAGTTGCCTATTAACAACTAAGTCTTCTTTTCATTCAGATTTTTGAATATTTAGATGAACCACAGTACTATAACTTGTCAGACATGACAAAGAACATTTCATATCAAATTGCTCCATGACAATTCAGATTAATGTGGAGGTGAATTTTAACATAAAAGAAGTACTTGTAGTGTAGACTTCAATGGATTACGCGGAGAAGCAGTTATCTAGAAATGCGAGATGTCCCACAAGGAAAGATTCTGGTCCCACTGTTTTTAATTTTGCAGTTAGTGGCTAACTCAATGTGACACAGAAGGCTCTACCAACTGATTGGAGGAGAGATCATGAGAAGAAGTGTAGTTGGACACAAAAATGGTGACCTACTCTCTATGCTTGGTACAATTTGATAGAACATTCTAATAACAGATCTTGTGTGTCAGCCCAGCAGAAACGTAATGAAATATTACAGAAAAAATAAGAAGTCAAACTTCTGCAGACCAAGTACGGGAAAAACTACCATTTACAATATTGAAAGTGGGGGGAAAGTACCTATAAAATTAATGAGGAAATAAATCCTGTAAATTGAAAGAAATGTCATAACCATAAAGACCACAGATTTTAGTAACATTTCAAAGAGAGTAGTGGGGACAAGGACCTAAATTGTTTCAAGATGAAGCCTGGTAAGTGTTTACAAAGGATTATGTGACATACTATATGTTTTTTATAGTATTTAAAATAAAAGATTGAAAGTAGAGACTTTCTGATATTCTTGAAATAAAGTTGTTGAAAGGAATGTAATCAACACTTATTTAGTCATATTTTATATTAAATTAACGATATGCATCAGGTCGCGTGTAAGTTGTGAAGAAAACAGTATTTTTCCATTTTCTTCATAACTTGATTTCCTTTCTTGTGTGCAGTGGGGATTAGCCAGAGGACTGGATACTGTGTGGAATGCTCTGAAGCTCCCCATGATACTGAGAAATTCACATTTAGCTGACGTGTCCTTCCAGTACTTGGAGTTGAACTGATTGCCAGATGCTGGAAGAGGAAGTTATTTTCCCAAAGTCAGACTCTTAGCAGCGTTGTTTTGGTTTTTTTTTGTTCCTCAGTAGCATGGCCTGTAATTTCTGTGTTCAATCATCTCTGCCGTTCTTCACTGGCATGCTGTGAGATTTTTCTTCTTCAATACAATACTTTGGTGCTTGTACCTAAGTTTGTGAGTGCCTGCTATGACATAGAAGGGTAGGAACTAAGAGTTTATCATACCTGTGTAGTAACAATCTATCAGGTCTACATGTTTCAGGTAGCTTCTTTTTGGTCCTATATTTTAAAGCACTTTTTGAGCATTAGCGGGAGTCCATGAGATGAGGTAGGATTATTATGAAGGTGGATGTGATTCCTTCAGAAATTTAAAAATCTGTATTTTTAATCATGAGCTCTCCTTGATTATTTCTATCTTTCATTCTACTAAAATTCCGAAAGACTTTCAGTAATACTTGCATCTGAGATTTTCCTTTTCCAAACTTCTATGTGTTAAGGGGTGGAAATCAAATAATTTCAAGTTCTCTCTGGAAATTATTTCTTTTCATTATTCCTGTGAAGTGTTCAATAAAAATCTTGTGCTTTCTTAACAAGACAATGTCCTTTCTGTTCACAGGTCTTTTTTCTTTTTTTCTTTTTTCTTTCTTTTTCTTTTTTTTTTTCAGAAATTAACAGTCTAAAAAGGATAATGAGCACAGTGAATCTTATTAACGCAAGTTACAGCTGACTGACAAGTAAGTACATAGCTGTCATGTAATCTAATCAAGGTGTTATAATACAATTAGCTGTTGATTTTAGTTACCGATGCCATATTCTAACTGTTAGAGGAAAACATTCAATATCTGAGAAGTGGAGGTTTTTTGAGTCTTTTTTTTTTTTTTTAATATAACTTGTATCAGTCACAGACATTAGTATTGTACTTAGACATTATGGAATTCTTTATATTTTATGTTTAACAAAATCACTGTTGATTTTCACTTATTACTAGCTATGAGCTATTCTGAACTTTCTTCAATTGATCAAACTAATTAGACTTGAAAATAAAAGGAGGCTATTTACTGTTTATTTAACACATATATAGACCTGATACTTTACCGTTTGGCATTTGTAGAGTCATTTGAATCCATGCAAAATGAACATAATATGGGCATGAAGCCTTATTTTCCTTTTATTATCTGTTCCTTTGAAGTACTGTAAATGACTGCAGAAATGTCCAAGCATGTTGCACTCAGAAATGAAGAGAGGGTTGTTGAGTCCAGTAGCAAATGCTAGGATGCATTGCCAGATGCGCTACTGCTTCAGGGAGTCCCAGAACACTCTAATACTAGTGGCTTGGGTAGGGAATGGTAAGAGACAATTTCATTCCATGTTCTCAGCTATGACTTCATTAATTTCACGTCTATGATCAAGCAGCAGGGTCAGTAGAGCCACAGGACGTCTGGTTCCCCTCCTAGTCTGGCCATAGCTCTTATAATAAAGAAAACATAGCAAGGTAAAAGAAGCTGCGTCTAGATTTTTATTTTTTTCTTTTCCAATAAAGGAAATAGACTGTATAATAGATGTACATTTGACTCAACCTAAGGAGGGAAATAAAACAACAGCCAGGCTACTAAACCACCTACATTCTGGCCCAACATTTTAAAAAGAAATAGCAACTGTTACTTGCTTTAAAATGATACTTGATCTCTGGGTCAGCAATGATGTGTGAGGGCCCTTTAAGGCCATCATCAACAGTACTTTTCACTGAGTTTCCCAACTAAGAATGGGTAGGAGGAAAGAGTCAAAAAGTTCAATTAGAAGACGTAAATCTTTTGATTATGATTGCTTGACTATATGAACCTGCTCTACTTAAAGCAAAAAATCCTGGTGTGCAAGTAGGTCTTTAAGGACCATCCCATTTTGGACTGGCATGAAAAAAAGCCCCATTTTGGATATAGACACTTTTGGATTGCTACTTTTTGGATGTGGTCCATCATTTAACTCTGCACTAGTAAGTAGAAGCCTCTTACAGCAGTCTTCCGAACTACTAGTATTTGAATTCTGTTTGAACTGTGCCAGGAATCAAAAGCTTTAGACATTTTCCTACAAGCTGTTGGTGCTTGTCTTGAATTGCTTGGATTTCAGATTGTGCTGTGTTAAAATTAACTGTGTACGTTTTTTGCTTTAGTATGTATTTTTCTGATAGTGTGTATATCCATCAGACACTGCTCATTGAATCTGGTTACACCAGAAGCTTCAAAATTTCAGGGTCTTTTACCTGACAGATCTATCAATCAACTAAAATGACTGAGGCTTGACAGCTTGCCTGTATACCAGTTATATTAAGTTTGAAAGGACCAACAAATAATGCAGGTAATTCAAAGCAAGAGTCTTTTATGACTATCACACACAATTTACACGTATGGAATAGTGTATTAGAATGACTTAGTAAAAAGAAAATGCATTGCAGAGAATTACTTTTTAATGTCATTGTTTACCTCATTTCTTATTCCAATATGGCCCAAGTCCAGGCAGTTTGTTTTGTCACTGGCATTGCCAGAAGACACAGACGGTAAGTTAAATTTAATAAGCAATCTGCCTACTTTCAGAAAAGTAATACATTTTCTCACTCTCACAAGTGGGTACCTATCACCAGCCCCTGCACATAACCATTTTGATATGAGTGACATCCTGGCTGAAGAACGTTTCTTCTCTGTATTCTTAACAGATAAGCGGTTCTTCAGACTGATTCAGTTTTGTTTGGTTCTGAGTTCCTTTGTAAGGGGATATATCCCCATGGCAAATGAAAGTAGTACGGGTAGGGAAGCCTACAGCCTCAGTGTTGCCATCCTGACTGACACTGAAGATTTGGTGGCAGAGGAGTCTGTTAAGCCCTGTATAGCACTCATAGAATGCTTGCTCGCCATGTTCTCAGCTAGCCTATGCAGTCACTTTCAAAAAATTTCTTTCCTAAGATAACTATGCAAAAGCAGTTGTGATGTCTGTAGTTTTTACAGTTTCACTCAAAATTGCTGTGTAGTTATTCATTTATATTGTCTAGGGTGAACTGTTATTCTTCAGTGGAGAAAGAATGACTAAGAGATGGACACATTTCACTATTCACAAGCTGACTTCTTTATGTATGGATAGTCAGATTTTGTAGTAATAATAAATGGCAGTAATATAAATATCTTATTATTCATCTTATTCAATATATACTTCTGATCAAAACATGTTATATAAAATAACAGGACAGGCCAGAAAAAAAATGTAAAAGCATAGTGCAGAAGCGTCTTTCTGCCTAATGAGATGGCCCTGCAACATTGCCAACTTGCAGACATAACACTCAGTGAAAACCAACATTATTGCATAGTCATTCACATCTTGTTGAAAGCAAATTTTATTTAAGGATTTAACAAAAACACAGAATCATTTTAATTATGACATTAGAACAAAACTTGATGAAATAGGACTTTATATATAATTCCTAATACAGTTCATATTTTTTTGTACCAGGGTTGACTAACAAATTAAAAATCACACTGCTGGACTCAAACTGCAGCCTCATAGACAGCTCGATCACCCTCACCTAACCACCTTGCTGTCCCGCTCTTTTGTGCAGATTCACCTAAAACTTATGAGGGTGATAGCATCATTAACCAAGAGTAGAGAATAGAGACATTGCAAGTCAATCAAACACATGAAGTCTAGTGAAAAAAATAATGATGGAATGACCTGTTTTTTGTCTCTCTATCACAGAAGTAACCACCAAAATTGCATGTCTTCCTGGCCACGGATTACTTGAAAATCACCTAAAAACTTTTGGCAGAAAGGGCAAAACTATGCTATGCCATAATAAAAAAAATCTGCTATTGCAATGGTACTCCCTTACGGGGATCACATCTTTTATGTAATGACCCTGCAGAACTCTTCTCTCAACAACATGAAGCAGTGGCAGCTCCACATCTTTCCTGTATTGGGGGTCCCAGATCTGGAAGCAATACTCCAGATGGGGCCTCACAAGAGCAGAGTAGAGAGGGACAATCACCTCCCTCTCCCTTCTGGCCACCCCTCTCCTGATGGAGCCCAAGATACCATTGGCCTTTTGAACACATTGCTGGCTCATGTTTAGTTTTTCATCCACCAGGACCCCTAGGTCCTTCTCTGCAGGGCTACTTTCAAGGAATACTTCTCCTATTTTGTATACATATATGGATTATACTGTTATATATATTAGGTTCACATGGGCCCACTTTTCAAGTTTGTCAAGGTCCCTCTGGATGGCATCCTTTCCTTCTGTTGCATCAACTGCATCACTCAGCTTGAAGTCATCAGCAAACTTGCTGAGGATGCATTCAATCCCATCATCTATATCATTGATAAAGATGATAAAGAGAACCGGTCCCAAGACAGACCCGTGGGGGACGCTGCTCGTTATTGGCCTCCACCTGGATATAGAGCCATTTATGATAACCTCTGGCTGAGGCCTTCCAACCACTTCCTTTTCCACCAAATAGTCCACCCTTCAAATCCACATCTCTCCAGTTTAGAGATAAGAATGTGGTGGGGGACCATGTCAAAGGCCTTGCACAAGTCCAGGTAGACGACATCAGTTGCCTTCCCTTTGTCCACTGATGTTGTCACTCCATCACAGAAGCTACCAGATTGGTCACGCACGACATTCCCTTGGTGAAGTCGTGCTGGCTGTTGTGGATTACCTGCTCATCCATCATGTGCCTTCACATGTCTTCCAGGAGGATCTATTTCATGATCTTCCCAGGAACAGAGGTGAAGCTCACTGAGCTGTAATTCCCCGGGTCCTCCTTCCTCTGTTTCTTATGAATGGGAGCGGCATTTCCCTTTTTCCAGTCACCAGGGACTTCACCTGACAGCCATGACTTTTCAAATATGATGGAGAGCGGCTCAGCAACCACCTCAGCCAGCTCCTTCAGGACCCTGGGATGCATGTCATCCAGCCCCATAGACTTGTACACATTCAGTCTCATGAGATGGTCTTGGACTTGCTCTGCCTTTACAGTATGTGTGTGTGTGGGGGGGGGAGTTACTCCTCCAGTTCCCACCTAGACGTTCAGGGATGTGAGGTTCAGAGATGGGAGAAATACGAGAATCCTGGCTGCCAGTGAAGACTGAGGCAAGGAATTCATTAAGTACCTCAGCCTTATTCACATGTTGTAGCCCATTCTCCTTTCTCATTTACCAAAGGAGGTATGCTCTTTGGCCTGTCTCTTCTGGCCAATGTACCTACAGAGGCCCTTCTTGTTGTTTTTAACATCCCTTGCCAAGTTCAGTACCATCTGTGCCTTGGCTTTCCTAATCCCATCTTTGCAAGTCCAAACAGCATCCCTGTGTTCTTCCCAAGTGACAAGCCCTTGTTTCCACAGCCTGTACATGCCCTTCTTTTCCCTCAGTTTGACCAGAAGGTGCTTGCCAAGCCATGCCGGTTTTCTGCCTCCTCTGCCTGCTTTCTTATTTCAAAGGATGGAGACCTCTCATGCTCTCAGAAAGGCATTCTTAAGAAGTAGTCAGCTTTCTTCCACTCCTTTGTCTCTAAGGACAGCTTCCCAGGAGATTTAATCCAATAATTCCTTAAACAGCCTAACGTTTGCTCTCCTTAAGTTCAGGAGAGGCCTATGTTCCTCAAGATCACGAACTCAACCAGGGCACGGTTGCTGCAGCCCAGGCTGTCTCTGATCTTAGCACCTTTAACAATCTCCTTGGCACTGGTGAGCACCAGGTCCAGCAACACTTCACCTCTGGTTTGTCTGTCCAATATCTGAACAGAAAGTTATCATCAAAGAACTCCAGGAGTCTCCTGGATCTCTTGCAGCTCATTGTGTGATTATCCCAGCAGATAGATATCTGAGTGGTTGAAATACTCCATCAGAATGAGAGCCTGTGAGTATGATGCCTCTTGCAGCTGAAGCAAGAAGACCTCAACAGGCTCCCCTTGATCAGGTGGCCTGTAGTAGACCCCAACCAACAGCTGTCTTTTATTGATCTCATCCCTAGTTTTAACCCACAGTCTTTCAATATGTTCCTGACTGTTTCTCAGAGGGATCTCCTCGCAGTCTATCCACTTTTTAACATTGAGGGCAACTCCCCCACCCTTCCTACCTTGCCTATCCCTTCTAAAAAGATGATACTTCTCAATAGTGATATTCCAGTTATGCAGATCATCCCACCATGTTCCCGTAACAGCAACAAGATTGTAATTTTCCAAGTACATCACAGTTTCCAGCTCCTCCTGCTTATTTCCCACACTGTGTGCATTGGTACAAAGGCACTTCAGCTGGGCTTTCTAACACATCACCTTCCTAGAAGAGCCCTTCCTCAAACTGTTTTCCCCCACTGCTTCCTAGAGTGGCAGCATTCCCTGTCTCTTCTCTGTCACTGAGCGGTACACCTCAGAGTACATGCCACTGAGCAGTACACCCAGACTTCTGCTGCTGGTCAATGCTGCTGCCCACAGCAGCATCCTGGGCAATTGTCCACTTGTAGATAAAAGCTCTGGCCACAAAGATTCCCAGTTTCTTCTAATGATAAACACTGTGAAGTTACCATGGTATCTTGTTACTTTAAAGGTTCTGCTACTTGGGAAAGAAAGAGGCCAAGATGTAAGTGCTGATATAAAAAATCAGTTGGGCTAACCAACTTCTTGCCTGAATATACAATATTCTGGGCACACAATTACAAAGCGTCTAAAGAAAGCAAGAGAGCATCACCATGCAGAACCAAGCAATGATGCAAGGGACACATGTTATTGTGCAGATTTGAAAAACAAAGCTAACAAGCAAACTCGCCTAAATTGGGGGAGTTGGTGTTCAAAAAAGCCACCACTAATTCAATGCAGATTGTCCGTGTAATATGAGTGCTTATTTTCAAAAGAAACAGGATGGAAAAAGTGTGTGCAATTCTCAGGAGAGTCTGATTGCAAAAGGCATGGTTGGAGCTGATTAGCCTGTTTACCCTGCCAGTTTTCACACACAGACAGATAGGCAGTCTCATGCATATCCCCAAGCAGATTCTGGAAAAGGCTGATGAAGAAAATGAAATTCGGCTTCATTTCCATTTTTTACTCAACCCATTGTTGCAAAGAGGGACAGTGCTCCAGATGGAAACCTCATCATAAGTGAGAAAAAAGAACCAATTTTTGGGACGATCTGTGTGGCACATTGGTAATTCCTGAACTTACTCCCTCATTTTGCTTTCCAGAGCTGAGATTATTGACAAATTGTTCATAGTGCAAAATCTACTTCGTCTTTCTACTTTTTGCTGTTGTGCTGCAAGGGGATTTTTTTTTTTTCTTTTTTTGGTCACTCTATTTTGACTTACAACTTTTGTGTTGCTTGCAAGGTCTCTTTAGTACCTACAGAATATTTAATTTAATGACAAGAATAGAGGTTTTCCTTTCTAAATGGTTCCTGATGTTTTGCTGGTTCTATGTCACAGCCTGTCTCCTCCCCTAGCCACTCTATGGTCTTTCCTCCAACCTCAGATTTTTCCATACTTGTGCTGTTGTTGTTCCTTAGCTGAAACAGGTATTTTTTTTCTCTATTTTTAAATCATTATTCCTTTTCCTGCTAAAATTTGAGTTTTCAATTTAGTTTCAGAGATCATCCTGCCATGCAGCCCCAGGAATCCAAAGGTGGTGCAGTGAAAAACACATTGGTTTTGAGGGTTCCCTACTGTTTGCACTGATTTTGCAGTTTTAGGACTGCAATATTTAGAATACTTAGGATAACAGGTGAAATAGGACACTTAGGTGAAAATTTATTTTCCTTTTCATTCTTTAATTGCTAAATATTTGTAAAGAAATTTATGAACAAGACACGTCTCACCAAATTTCATCCATCTGAAATTCAGATATCTAGTCTAAACTAGTTTAATAGCTTTCTTCTCTAAATTAGAAAAAGAGACTTTCAGATGTTTTTTATTCCCCTTTTTCGTTCTCTCTCCACTTTTTCTTGAGTCCTAGGAAAGCAAATGTAAACTAAACAATCAATAGATGAGGAATTTGGAATGGTAGGAGAAGGTACCAGCAGAAAAATACATAGCGCCAAGGAATCCGGCCTGCTAATTAGGAGATCATCAGACATTTCAAAAAAGCAAAAGAGAATAATATGGTAGAGCAAGCATAAAACCAGTAGGCTGAAAGAACACCTGACTGTGACTATACTAGACTGTTCTGGCACAGTAAAAAAGCTTGATGGAGGATGTAAATACAGTTTGCTTCCATAGGAAGACCCTTTTATCCTTGTTTGCTTCAGATTTCATCTAACTTGAATGGAAGTGCAGTAGAACTGAAAATTGAGAACGATGTGTCTTTTTAAAGACTGATTATTTTATGTCTACCATATGTTAAACAAAATAATTTTAAAAAAAATCTGCTTCAAGCCAATTTCAGTGTATAAAATAGCTTAGGACAAATTGGCAGCTACAAATTGCTTGTTGCCTGTCTAATGTGTAAGTACATTCTCAGAACAGTATTTACTTAGGCATGAAAAGTATCCTTCCTAGAAATAACATGATTATGCAAATAATGCCTTGCTCAACTTTTCGTTCTAAAAGAGCCATTCTATTAATGTTTCTTGGTTATTTATTTCCATGACAATATTTGGAAAATACCTAGTTTCTGACCAAGGCAGTTTAGGGCAAAGTCCACAGTGGGGTTACATCCCTATAGAGCCGGGCCATCCTGGACATACCCCAGAAATTTAATTTGTAGACCTCTGTTTGTACCAAAAAAAAAAAAAACTGTTTTATGTTTCTGGACTCCTATAGGTTGCATTCTGGGATTATTTATAAACCTCTGAAAGTGACATAAAGGACTTGTCTGAGAAAGGAGATGCTCATATGCTATTATAGTCAACACAAAGCTGCTTTCAGCTAGAAGGCAACAGGAGAGTCCTCAGCTTGGTACAATGTCTTGGCACCTAATTCAGGACTACAGTGAAGGTTACTTTTCATTCTGAATCTTTTTCCTTATCTCTGCAATTGACACAGAAGCACTGGATCGTAGGGACCTCTGGAGAGCATCTAGTCCAACCCCTCTACAGGTTCCCTGTAGTAGGCTACACAGGAAAGCATTCAGGCAGGTTTTGAGTATCTCCAAAGAAGGAGACTCCACAACCTCTCTGAGAAGCTTGTTCCAGTGCTCTGTCACCCTCAAAGTAAATAAGTTTTTCCTCATGTTCAAATGTAACTTCCTATGTTCCAGTTTGTGCCTAGTGTTTCTTCTTTTGTCACTGGGCACTGCCGAAAAAAGTCTGGCCCCATCCACTTGATTCTGTCCTCTAGATATTTATAAGCATTGATCAGATTCCCTCAGTCTTCTCTTCTCCAGGCTGACAGCCCCAGGTCTCTCAGATTTTCCTCATAAATGAGATACTCCAGGCGCCTGATCATCTTTGCGGCCCTCCACTGGACTCTCTCTAGAAGATCCCTGTCTCTCTTGAACTGAGGAGCCCAGAACTGGACACAGGACTCCAGATGCGGCCTCATCAGGGCAAAGGAGAGAGGGAGGATCACTTTCCTCAACCTACTGGTCATGCTGTTTTTAATGCACCCAGTATACCATCAGCCTTCTTTGCAGGTGAAAGCAGCATGTGGTGTAAGGGTGGTAGTTCCACCTGAGTCAGAACAGGCCTTTCTATCTTCTGGTGATTGAACACCACTTCATCTGTTGCATCAGATGAAGAACCATCTGATGATTATGACATCTGGAACGAGGTAAGCTGTAAAGCAGTAGTTTCAAAAGGCAATTTTACAGGCCATTTGTTGGCAGTAAGGGTGAAATGTGTCACTCCTAATGCTCAATTTGCAGCTATTAAACTACAGAAGAAAAAAAATGGAAAAAACAAACAAATAAAATCCAGACAGGAATGCATGTTTCCATGCTGGGTTTTTGTAACTGTAGTTAAAATGATTGAGCTCAGACAGGCTGGAGAGAATTGTGTTTTCTGATTTCTGACTGCAGAGTTATTTCAGACTTTAATATTAAACAATGAGGAAAAATATATATATCATATATATATATGCAAATCATAAATATTTATATACTTTTGAGAGTGAGGACCGCATTTTGTGACTATCTTTCCATTTCGACTCAAGTTCCCTGCTTAGCTGTTAAGCTAGGTTCTTAGAAGTTGTTTTGGTCTTTCCCCCCCATCTCAGCACCTCCAAAGACCTAGGGAGAAGAATATGTACTTTCTGCTTCCCAGCTATCTAAGGATGTACCAAATGCCCTCTGATCAACAATTCCAGAACAAAACATATTCTGAGCATCTGCAGATGTGTACCTCTAGGTATGCACAGAAATTCAGAGTAAAAGAGAAAAGTAGAGTTTGTTTTGGAGTTCAGACATCTCAGAGTTTAGATGGCTGTACCTCAGTTCAGGATTTTCATTCTATTTTGTATATTGTGGTCTTCTTGGATTTAAATCTTGAATACTTTGATCCCTGCTACACTCCAATATCTTTGCTGAAGATCTGAGATACTGCAATCAAATTATTTTAAGTTACACAGCTGTATTGCACAGCTAACTGTACTAAGCAGTTTTGCCTTTAACATGTGCAACTAACTATAAGTCATGTTCAGTCGGTGAGTGGCCTGGGGTGGCTGTGCCACGTTTGGGGTGTGGTGTTGTAGGAACCCAGCAGGAGCCTGGCCGTTGGCTGTCAGCTGCCCTCAGGGGCCCAGCCAGCAACAGCGGGTGGGGAGCGCTGGGGTGCGCCAGAAGGGCAAACTGTGCGCTCTAATAATCAAGTATTCTCTCATATTCTCTCAGGAGGAGTTCTGTGGGAGTTTTGTCGTGAAGGTGACACGGCCTTCTCTGTCCAAGTGTGAAGCCCAGTGTAAAGCCCAGGTTAACAGTTGGGCAGCGTGGGCTTCCTACTGAAGCTTTGAGTCAAAAATCAAATATCAAGCTCAGAAAACAGCTAAAAGCAAAATAAACTCTTCTACAAGCTGGAAGTAAAAGCTAACGGTGGAAGATTGGAGTCTAGAGGCACAGTTACTGGAAAGATAGACACCAAAATTATTAAAATAGGCATTTAAAACTTTTAAAACTGTTTCATATGACTGTTTTAATAATTTTGCTGTTTTCCATGACCAAAAAAACATAAGCTATGTTTGTTTAGCAGAAAGCTTTGGGCTCTAAGCTTGTGACCGATGAAGCGAGCCTTGCAATGACCTCAGCAGGCTCAGCAGGGGTGCTGCAGCAGGCATGTGTCTGCCCAGAGGAGCTGCCTGCATGCGCTCCAGCATCTTGCCAAGAGGAGAAGAGCCTGAATCTGGTCCGCTTAACAACGTGACATTGCACGGTGAGGGTCAGATCATACTTAAGAGGGCTGTGTATAGAAATTGATCAAGGATCCTGTCCTGTGCCTCCATCAAGCTCTTTGTGTCCTTACTGTAACGTACCAGTCTAACTTCAAAAGCAGATGCAACATTGACTTAAAGATCCCCAAGACTCCAAACAGTGGACCATTCCCCTTACTTCACCTCCATACCTCTGCTGTCTCCCAAATTAGGAAAAAGATAACATTTTCAGTAACAGCATAGTATTTAAGGGACATAGCTAGACTCTTTTCAGTGATGTGTGGGGACAGGGCAAGGGGAAATAGCCACAAACTGGAGCACAGGATGTTCCGCACAAATGTGTGTAAGAACTTCTTCACAGTGAGGGTGACGGAGCACTGGAACAGGCTGCCCAGGGAGGTTGTGGAGTCTCCTTCCCTGGAGATATTCAAGACTCGTTTGGACGCCTACCTGTGTGATCTGCTCCAGGGAAACTTCTTTGGCAGGAGGGTTGGACTCGATGATCTCTCGAGGTCCCTTCCAACCCCTACAATTCTGTGATTCTGAGATTCACATGCAACTAGAAATGCCTAGACTAGCAGTTTATTCTGTTCTGTTTGGTATCCTTATTTTGAATAGGTACAGGATGTGCTGATACATTATGTTCAAACACTTTCCCATAGGCAGAGGATGGCAGTCATCTCAGTATCCCTGGTATGACATGCATTTACAATTCCCTTGCATCAGTCCTCCTAAGGGCTGACAGATAATGAGGCTCTTTGAATATGATCTTCTGCATTTCAGTATTACCACTAGCTTCTAATAATATTCAAATGTGGAATAACAGGTACAGGGAATTTTTAACCACGTTGAAAAACATTCAGAAAATAATTTGGTTAAGAAATTTGGCCTGACACTGCAAATGCCTTTAACTTTCCTGATTATCTGCAGTTTTAGACATGAGCGCAGCTGACAGCTTCTCTTTAGGACTAGAAATCCAGTCCTGTAATTTTATTTTGTTGCTGCACTTCCATCGTGTTTTTTTCATTGCCCCTTTCTCTTCACTATACTTTTGAAACAGATAAGAAGAAATCATAATTTGGATCCCTCTAACCTAAAGAAGGCAACCACTGCAGGTCCAGTAAATGTGAAAGAGAGGCAGGATTTCCCTTTGCAATCATACATGATCATAAAAACTTCAGGACCTTGGTAAATACAGACTGAACCATCCATGTTTCTTTGTTTCTGTGTACATAGCTGTCTGCCATTTTGATATTTGACTTTCTGGTTCTAACAGTTTTGGTGGGACTTCTGAGGTCATGCCATATTCAATCAGTTCTTTGGACTAGCTGAACCAGTGTAACAAGACAATATAACTAAAAATGGATGAGATAAAAAGGTGAGAAAATTAGAGGTGGCCTTTCTAGCCCAGTAACTCAGGAATTTGCTCATAGTCTTCTCAAAGTGGCTGCAGGAAAACTGCAAAGGCAATGGCAAGCTTTCATTTAATGTGGCCATTGCCCAAATGCCATCAAGTGGAGTTGCTGGCCCCAAAGTTAAAGCAGTCACTGAACAAGATGTATCTGATGAGCAGGATCATGCTGTGGGATTCTGCTGAAATTGGTCTGAGCAGCCATTGCACTGCACCATGGTGAAGATGACTCTTGCAGCGCCACCCTAGAGAGGTCCAGGCTCCCACTACAGTCTTGTCTCCAAGGGATGGGGAAGTCTGAAACCACTGTCTTACAGTCAAACAAAATATTGCCACTTGGGCACATAGTGGAAAGCAATGAAGTATATCATGCCTCTGGGTGAGACGGATGCTTTCGCTAAGTTCCTTTCCTAAGAACACAGACCTTTCCCAAAGAAACATTAGTAAGAGTGAGCTGCTTTTTTCTTCTTTCAAATCAACACTGTTGTATTATTTTTCTACTTCATACTCTTACACTTCAAGCACTGAAAATAACTGTCCTTGAAGGCACATGCAATTCATAACCTAATGAAGGTAGTGGTAAGAGTACTACAGAATTGCTCTCTCATCTGCAGATGCAGTGAGTATAATAAAATGTGGTATGCATTTATGCTTTCTATTTATGAAATGCTACAATGTTGTCAATGCTGTTTCAGAAGGTTTAATGGGATCTGAAACAGACATAACTAACCTACAAGCATATTCCTGCAGCTGTCTAGAACTGTAAGTTTCAGTCCTAGTAATCCTATTTCCTAAAAGCTTCTCTTTCATGAGGAATAATAATAATATTTAACACTTTTCTAGAAAGAAGAAATTAAACACAAATATATTTTCCACGGGCTATCTAAATATTACTGTCCTCCTGTATATGACAGTCCAAGTGCTTACTGAACTCTACCTCTGAACAGACTTGCAACTTTTAAGTGTCTAAACAAGTTAATGTACAGTTTAATAGGATAAATATTAGCAACATTACCATTGATACATAAATGGGAACTCTGATCCAACTTTAAGCTCTGAGTCCTGAAGACAATACTTGTTACAGCAACATAAGTATCATCTTCAATGCCTTTAAAATTAAATATGAATACACATCAATTTCAGTGTCAGGAGACATACTGTATAGATCAACAATAATTCTAGTTGGATATCTCTCTGGAAGCCCATAAAACCTAATACCACAGCATGAACTATACAGAAATTAAAACTGTTTGAATAGTACTTATGGATATAGAATTTCATTTTTCACTTTTCTAGAGCATTCGCAAGTCAATCCTGCAATTTAGAAATTCATGAAGTCAAGTGTACTTCAGCACTGTACACAAATTAGGATAGTTGAAAAGTCTTTTAACACTGTTATTTGTGATATGAATTTCAAACTCATGTACCCCGGTTCTGTGAAGATCTAAATTCTCAGACAAGGCACAGCTGAAGTGAAATGCTAACAGGGCAGAAGAGTGACATTCACTGCCAGGTTCTGACTAGTTTGTGACACTCCAGTGATGCAAGGAAATAGCAGTCCTCCGTGGTTTGTTGTGCTGGGGTTGTCAGTAGCTGCTTTATGGCTTCAGAATAGTGCAAGGTAGATAAAGGGTATTGCTGAATATGACTGAGATATTCATAATTACTCTTTTTTGCCCTCATCCAGCTTTAAAGAAAATATATTATATGTATCCAGGCTATAATAAAACTACCAGAGTTATCCAGTGCTGAAAGAACAGTTATTTTTAGTAAAAAGTCTGGCAATAGTTCTTGCCTGGGAGTAATATCCAAAGTGTGTGCTTGGAATCATTAAGGGCCTAGTGCTCTGGGAGAATGAGCTGCTGCATATCATCTGACAGACAGCAACCTCGTCTGCGTTCACATTTACTGCAAACACTTCTGGGAGGCTGATCTTTGGAGAGTTTAGTGCATGTTACCATGGTTCATGGTTTTCCACATCCTGCACCTGGCTGCCACAAACCTTCCAACATTGTCAGAGGCACTCCACTGAATAGCAGGGGCTGTGCATGAGCCTACCCTCCTGCCCTCTTGCTTTCCTCGTGCATGTGTCTGATGACGGGGCATGCAAACAGGGCTATCCATGCCAACACTTTTAACCTCATTTTCCTGATTTTATATTCTTTTACATTCTAAATCTTCAAGTATCTGTCAATACTGGAATATTCCTAGAAAGGTCGTGTTTTCTTAAGATCATCTGTTCTGCCTGAACTTAGCATTTGAAGGTGGAACTCCTGATAAAGCAATACCTTGTCTGAGTGAAATGGGCTTGGTCATTTATTTTCCTTAAGAGTATCTGGTAACAAGTCTCATTAGGCTTTAGAGATAGAGGAGAAGTCATCTTATTGGCTAAGAAAGGATCTGAGAGATCTGTAGATACTGCCGGATATCTTGATGTGACTCAGGGATGACCCTATTGGAGCAGGAAGGTGGGACAGGAGCGATCTGAAGCAAGGGAGCACTGCATTTGCTAAAGGTGTAAGTCTCTGTGGTAGCAGTTGTTTTAGAGTAAACTGGTAGAGCAGAACATAGAAGATTTGACATGGGAATGGTTTCAGAAGAGAAGGCATTGGTTAAGGAGATCTTCGAAAGAAAGAGAAAAATTTGGGAGGAGAGACTTCATAGGGAAAAAGAGACTGGTGACACTGAAAGAAAGAAATCATAGCTCTAAGGGACTTGATTTTTTGCACAGCCTACTCTCAGAAGGGTCAAGAAACAGTGAAAGGTCCAGAACTACAAGGAGCTTATCGTCATCATATAGTAAGAAACCTATTGGTTTAAAGGTGGGGACAAACCCATTGAATGATATTGCTCTCTCCTCTGTCTTCATTTAAAGGATTTAATACACTCTCACCACATCTTTATTTTCAAATCTAGTAATTCTACTCAAAAAGCAAAACAAACAAACAAAAAAATCATAATAGCAGTGCTTTTGGTATCAGTGGCAATGCAGTGTTTAGATGAGAGAAGACTCCTAATGTGTTCTGAGATTAACCGTGAATGGCAGATTTGCCATTGATCAGTGAGTTTGAGGTATTGAGGAAAACCTCCGTTTTATGAGTATTTCTTTATACCAGTTGCACGTTTGTTCTATCAAAATGAATGTTTTATTGTGCATCTTTCATTTTCTAGGAAGTTCTAGATGAAAAAGATGTCCTTCATATACTTTAACCATTTCTCTGGGCTGTAATAACACTTGACATTTTCTCATGACCAGGACATACCAGCAATAACACAGGGTCAAGAAGTCTGACAGGAGGTTTCTGCAGAAAAACAGAACACCTCCACCACTACCCCGGATTCTGAGGGGATTTCAGAGTACGGGTAAATTTACCTCTCTTATCCTGAACACTGTGAGAGTAAAGCTTTGCCTACAGGGAAGAATTTGGCAAATCCCCTCTTAAAGAGAGCCCATTAGTTTCTCAAATTACTTGAGTGGGATAGCTGTTTTCATGGGCAACTTTCTGTCATATCAGAGGCAGTAAATGGCAAATTAATCCTTTGCACATGCAGCAATGAAAAATGTCTGCAAAGTCAGACTGTAAATAAACAGAATTTATCTCTTTTCTATCATCCCATTGATTCACCCTTCTTATAGATTAATGAAATATTAATAAATTTGTTAACAAAGAGGCAAAACACACTGAGATTCCCCATAGCAGCGATGTTCTTACAGTAAGGAGCTCTGAACATTCTGTGAACAACAGGCTCCAAACTACCCTGAAAAGCTACATCCTTCTGGAATTCCGATGAATTAATGCTTAATCATCCATTTATAATGGTACACACAGTGTAACTTCAGTTACTATAATGTCATATCATGGGAAAAGACAAAAAGCTATTTCTAAAGACCTGGAAGTATATTTCCCTGTGTACATCTTACAGCAGCTGTGTAAATTAAAATTATATTATTTATGTTGATACTAAGTGATACAAAAAATATTTCGAGCTATTTCAGTGATTCCATAGGTTTGTACATAAAACATTGTAGAAACAGAGATTTAACTTTTGTTGCAGAAGTTATCTTATTGTTGAAAGTGCATGTGTCACTGATGAGAGGTTTAACAAGGCTAGCAAATGAGAAATGCAAGTTGTATTCTGTTCTGAGTTTTGCTCAGCAGAGAGGTTTGACATTTCTGCTCATGTCAGCTGCCATGCTAGACCCTTGTCATTTGTATGGAAAAACAATACCTCTTAACAAAGGGTCTAATTTTTTCCATTCTCTTTTTATCTCACCAATTATACTCTACATTTACAGTCTAACTGAATGACACTTTTTTTAAAATATGCCAAATTGTGCCAGTTTGGGATCATATGTCAATGTGACTAGAACAACGTTCAAACTAACAGGTAAAATATTATGAAACATAATCTGAAAAGAATAATGAAACGTGAGAGAACCTTTTGAACAGTATTGTAATGATGGATTCTTATACAGTGAATGAAAAGACATTGATATCATATATATGTCAAATATATCCATTTTTCCATCCTGGGAATGTAGACCTTGGCAGAACAGTGGCTTTTATTCATGCTACTTCATATGAATGTTCAATTCTATCAAAATGTTGTACATTGAAAATATTTATTTTGGAGTTGATCAGGAAAGACAGAAGACTAACAAAGACTATTGCAGTTCCTGAAGTCCTGGAAAGGGACAATAACAAGCCATCTCTAATAATCTTCCTTGATACCGTGCCAGACTCAAGTGGTTGTAGGGCAAGGTCCTCTCTCTGAAGACTGGTTTAATCGGCAGAAGTTGTGCGGCCACTTTTCTACATGTTGTGCACGGCAATCCTCAGTATCACTATTAGTCATACTGTGAAACCAGTCACTCTGATAGGAGTCTCAGATTATTAACACTGGTTGGGAATAAGTATGTTTCCAATTTGAAGGAAGTTTATCTTATACAAGGCAACACTAGATGTAAATCCAGCTATTAAAGCCCTTTAAGGAACTCCACTCCAGCTTTTAGGAAAATTGATAATGTCATTTAACTGCCACTGATTCAGCCACAAAAAGGTGGTGCAATACATAAACCATGAACTGCAGATATGTGGTCACCATGATCATGGAGCAGCACATACGTGCTTCTGCACGTTGTTAATAATGTTGATGAGCGGAGCTCAGAACAAGGGACAAGATAGGGCATAGGACAGGAGCAGCATGACTGATGATGAAAGCTGAATGAAAAGTTGTACTTTCCAAAATGTACATGAAGAAAATGAAAAAAGGAGTTAGCTTTTCCTTCATAATGAATGGTAGGATTACTTGCTCCGATTTCAGCCTTGAATAAGGAAAACTGCTGAGCTTTGGAATGAAATTGTCCTCAGTATCATTATATCCTGCCTAAGTGTTCCCCCACATGTATGGTCTCTTGGGCTGATCCCATTTCTCCCTTTCTTCTTAAGCTGTATCAGGACAGCTAAAGCAATTGCACGTCCAGAATAACTTACATTGTGTACCAAACTAAGAGTATTCACAACATAAGAGTTCCAGCCATTTTCCTTGCTTAGTGCTTACTTTTATCTTGTAGGTGAAAGAGGGCTTTCCAACACTTCACCAGAAGTATTTGCACATTGAGGAGCAGCAACAAAGGATAAAAGTTTTGAGGCGTAGAAAAAAATACATATCTTCGAAGGATAAGTGAGATTAGGTGAAAATAATGAATAGGGCAAAACTGAGGCAAGGAGTACACAGTAAATATTTGAGGCAGACTAGAGAGATGTAAATATAGGTAGATACTTTCCTGCTGCTTTCTCAGGATCCTGATAGTAGCCCAGGACAGTGTCCCTCACCCAGTGTCATTCATGCAGTCTTTCTCGCTGGTAACTCCATTAATCACTACCTGCCACTGCTTGTGAAGCACAGAGCAAGAGAGGTGCTCTTGTTAGCATGTAGCCATTCTTCATTTCAGTTCCCATTGCCAGTCACACTCATCAATCTGAACAAGCAGCACTCTGCACTTCAAGGAAAAGACATAAGTTCAAAAAAAGAAAAAAAAAAGAAAAAGATTTCTGAGGAGCATGGAGGAAGATAAAGGGAGAGGCATTAGTTGCAGAAATGACATAAAGCAGGGTCAAACTCCAGTTTTCTCTGTAGGATGGCACATTTTTTCTGCTGTAGTTATGGTTAAAATTTATCAAGCTATGAGTCTGCATTTCTGTTTGTTGTTTTTTTTTTTGATTTTGTTTTTTAACCAAACATGTTCTTGATGTCTCAGAAGGGCTAAGAGCACTTTATCTGCAGGACATTGTCTTTTCATAAATATGGTTGACTCTTGCAGATAGCTACAACTGGGACACAGCCAGACTTCCTATATGAGAGGAAGAAATCCAATTTGCACTGTTAAGAGATGTTAAATTGGTGCTGCTGTGGTACCCTACGAGTTACAAAGATCTTGTACTCTCACAGGACAACTCACATTCTCCTGATGCCATCTGCATTTAAATCTGTAAAATTTGTTGGGTTATATCTGTCAAGATCCACTGAGTCCAGTTATAGTTATGCCTACTTAAACAAAACATGCAGCTGATCTATCTGTTATTGAAGACAAGACTGCAGTCAGAGAACTGGAATGGCAGGTTTCAATTTAGGAAAAATAAAATTGTTTTAAAAGTAGATTAAATATTGAGTTATCACTGTAGTCTCCTAGCAACATAAGAATTCTACAATGTATGAAATCTGAAGTACTTTTCCTTCTCATAAATTGCTTGTTGTTCATGTTACCGGTTCCATATCATTTATCCTGCACTTGACTGTTAACTGCAGTGTCTCACTGAGCTGACTGACTGAGCCAAGTCCCATGTCAGATGTCACATATAGCCCAGAAAAATCTACTCTTTTTTTCTTGATTAGTGAGATTTATACACCATCAATATATAGATATGTAAGGTGAAACATGCTAAAAGGAGTTTGAGTGACTACAGGTGGTTCTTTTCTTTAAAAAATTTAAAGTAAAATACAAAATAAAAACATTTGCTTTTTCTAAGAGTCTGAATTTTCAGTGCAGCTGTTTTATGTCATTTTGGCAGTGTAAAGTTGTTTTGTACTGAATTCAATTTGTTTTCTTGAAATACAAGTACACCTCTACTTGAGTGTGAATGAGGATCATACCCAATAGATATGTGTATACTTTAAATTTTGAACTTAAAAACTAATTCAATGAGAAGCACCAAGCCTCAGACAATTGTGCCTCAATGACCTCATGATTTCCTTTAATGCTTTATTATGTCTGTCTCAGAGCTATAGGCATTGATCATCCATCAATACCTCACCAAGCAAAGTAGTGTTAAAACACAGAATAAAAAATTTTGAAACTGCCACAAAGAACTTCCACAATAGTTGAGCACAAATTCCTGAAAACTCTGTATTTCCTCTCAATTTTATGAAAAATTGTAAAGTACCCATGATCCACTTAAGCCCAAGGGACTTTCAGATTTTCTGTCACGTATTTCATGCACCATGGAGTCATACAATGTCTTGGATTGAAAGAGACCTTAAAGCCCAACTGGTTCCAACCCCTCACTGTGGGCAGAGTTGCCACCCACTAGACCAGGTTGCCCAGGGCCCCATCCAACGTGGCCTTGGCATCTCATTAGAGTAAACAAAGTTATGGTTCCATGTCGCTTGAGTTTAGTTCCATGTTTAGTTCCACTTCATTCACTGATGTGCTGGCAGAACTTCATGTTTTTCATTCTTTCTTTTTTCTGAATAAAAGACTAAGTAGTTTACCAATAGATAAATATCCTAATTGATTTCAAAGGGATTTATGTGTTCATAATTAGTCACTGAAGTTTACTTTCTTAATTCTAATGTGGTCCAAAACTGACCAAAATTATTATTATTTGTTTGCAGTAGAAGTTAATGCATTATGTGATATATTAAAAAAAACAGTAAAGTTATATTTATGTTTACATGACTCGCAGTGACTATATTCATGTTTACAATTCACCAAACTTGAGAAAATACCTCTCTCCTGACCCTGCCGTAACACATTGACAGCTTCAGTACGAAATGTTCATTCCTGAGCCTGCAGGTGACTCTCACTGCAGAAGATCACATATTCACAACTAGTCAGGAAAATCTGAGAACTGGTAAAATGGAGGATAAAATTTAACTTCAGAAGATTATTCAAAGGAAGCCACTCTAAAGTCAAAATCCTCAAACTAGATCTAAGGTTTGAAGTGAGGCAATTCACCTCAAATAAGAGCAAATAAAAGATACTTTAAAAGCATAGGATTAAAAACTAGACATAAAAAGACCAGTGATACCCTCTTTTCAAGTAATAGAACAAACTATACTATGGGCAGCATTTTGAAGTGTACATCAAACTGATTTTCCTCACTTTATCCTTTTTAATCTCCACCAGATGCATTTTCTTTAAATTCAAGTTTTACATTCCTAACCATAACTTGTCTGAACACATGGAAAGAGCACTGAGAGACATTACTGGCATTCTTTTTCTTTTTCTTACTCTGTCACTTTATTTTTTACAGCTGCTGAAAGCTTATCTTAAGTGTCACGGTTTTATAGACTTTGTTTATTTTATTTTCATCCATGTTTTAGGCTCAAAACAATTCCGTATCATTCTTCTGCAGGATGCTCACAAGTAAAAAGATGTGCATGCACAAATATGCACATATTTATGCATAAAGGATCCCAAGGAAAATCTGGTATGATTACTGTTGGCCTGGGAGAAAAAAAATATTAACAACGATTTTTTGAAGCTTAAATGATAGAATATATCATGATTGAAATCTCAGAATGAAAATGATGAAAGTGGAAAGAAGGGTTTTCATTAAGACACACTAGTGTTCAGTAGCACTTTTTCTCAGTTGATCCCTCAAGGTCATAATTTGCCCAGGAATGACAAAATGCAATTTTCTTTCCCGTAAATGTTTTAGAATTTTTTACTTTCTTAAGAGATTGTTAATAATGATTTTCTCCTTTATTTTTTCTCTTTCCTCCCTTCCACATCATTTAATTGTAGATCAGGATAGATTGACTGTTTTCACTATTTCTTTTAATTAGAACTACACTCATGTGAAGCAAACTGTTGTGTTACTAGTGTGATTTTTCTTCCTGTACAAGGAATGACCATGATGGTTATCTTACAGTAGTTTAGTCTCTGATATAGTTTTTATTTTTTCATTAAGACAGCATGATATGTTCAACAGACTCTGCACAATTTCAGCAAGTTTATCTGCTGATCCCGTGCTTTAAACATAGAGCATATTGCAAGGATTATAAAAGGCAGTACAAATTTTCTTTATTTATTTATTTTCCTGTAGGTAGGAACCTGGATACTTCTTATTTACTGTGAATCTGTTCAACTAGGTGGACAAAATAATTGGATTTTTAAACATTGTCAAATACACAAAACAAAAGGTGCAATGCATGTAATGTTGTAAATAGCACTCAGTGAGGAAACTCTGGGATAAATGGTACAAAATAAACCCCTAATACATTTGATTAATCAACTCCATTCCCCTTTTCCCCTCATCTTCCAAATTCATGGATGAATGACATTTGCCTTTCCCCAGAATGCACTTCTCCATTAAACCAGGGAGTTTGCCTGGGGCCATACCTATATATCTGATCCATGCATAATGAAGCATGAAGCTGCCAATTGTAGGGAGCGTCTGCTGTGTCAGAGACTGATAGGCATTTCATTTGCTGAACTCCCAAGGGCCCTCACACGTCTCAGGGTTCATGTAGTATTTATTTTAGGCACTCATATTTCTCATCTGCGAACTTCACATCATATGTAGAATGAGTAACAGAAGCTCTGCGTGTAAAAGCTCTCCAGGTAGTTTTAGACGTAACTCAGTGGGGTGAGGACATTGTGGGCTTGAAAGATAGCCTTGCATGGGAAATGAAGGAATATTAAGCTTTGTCCATATAGCAGCTGTCTGAGTCTTTTGCTGGATAAGAATGGCTGTATTCTGATAAAATCACTGCTTTACACTTCCACTGTATGAATTGTTCTGTGGCATGTGCTTTGTGGATCTACAGTTTTCACAAATTATTGCTTCTCTGCCATACTGTCTACAAGGAAATGCTCATATGCTGTTTCTAAAGTGCAGTCTTGTTAGGTTTGAGGTTCACAGTCAGAGGGAGCTGATGGATAGCTAGCCCATAGGCTGTGCGTCTTTGAAATCTGAAGGCTGAATAACAACCCTGAAAGGATTGCTTTAATTCTCAGTATCTGACCATAGAGAATTATTGATGTGAATGTATATCTCTTGTTTATTTTGCTGCTAGCGATCCGGAAAAATTCTGATTTGCAATTCCCTCTTTTATTATTAACAAGAAGGAGAATAATGGAGAGCAATAGAAGAAATGTCTATTTGCCATAGCTGTCTTTTCCTAATAGGTGTTTTTAAGCACAATAAAACCTTTGACATTTGCTTCTCTATATGTAGGTAAGGTGATTACAACAACCTTTTGAAAAATCCCTGCCCGTAAGCATTCACAGGGGACACGCTCCTAGGACTTGCAACCATGTGATGTTGACTAGACGGTAAAAATGACATTTATAAAATAGATCTGTTTGACTGCTGGGAATTAAACTTATTTCTGGGAGGAGATATATACTATGTTACCAATAAAAGTATTTAAACGTGCATTACATGAATCTTTTTGCTATTTCACTGGTTCCATTCTCAAACTACTCTAGTTGAAGAGTAGTATGCCTTTGTAGGTGCAGGCTGTGACAAGGGTCTGGACTTTCTGCTGTTTTGAAGTGTCTTTAATGGAGAAGGGTCAATTTGAAGCAGGAGCATTGTTGTTCTGCAATCCCACCTTCATTTGTTTATAAGTCTGTTTTCACAGGTGCTCAGTGTCCAAACTTCTTTTGTTATTAGCCTTCTCAATTTTGGCCGTTAATGAAGAGGATTTTGATTGGTTGTGTTTTTTTTAATTAACCTTTAAAAAATCTTCAAAGGCCTTTTCTGTGAGTATTTATAAGTCATGTACGATTCATAATAGGCAATGTTATGAATGGGACAGTTCACTACTATTAAGCTAATGAAATCCAAAGTGTAAGTGGTTTCATTACACCAGAAGCAATTTTTTCTTACATTTCCTTGCAAAGCTTATTCCACAGTATGTTGTACAGTAGGAAATGTTATTGAATTTTTTTCTTATTATTAACTTAGAGATGTAAAAAGACATAGCAGAACTCTACTCCATGTCTATATAATCTTGAAAACATGCTGAATGAATAGGGTTGCCCGCATGGAATTAGGATATTACAATAAGCAATGCAATTGTGTTGTGATAGGCTTTTTATATTGTTCACAGTCACAAGAGAATGCAGCAAGATTTGTCTTGCAATTAGTATTTTGACATTCTCTGGCTTTCAAATTCCTAATTGCAACTTTATCTTAATGTGAAGATTTTATTTTCAATACTTTTGTTTCCAATATTTTTGTGCACTTATAAGCACATGTTGAATGTTTTAAAAAAACATGTACAGTTCATTAGCATGGCTGAAATTAAGTAGATGTTGTTGACAGAAGAATAACAGAGCAGTGGCAAATTCAGTTCCTTTCATTACAGCTGCTGCGGGAAAGCTGTAAACTGTCTTTAAGCTGCCTTATTGGTATACATATGTGCATGTGCAGGTGCCTTCATCTATGTGCGTACATAATACATGCCTGAAGACAGTTGCTGCATACGCGTGTGTACATACTTGGCGTGTGGCCATGTACATTTCTTTTCTTTAACTGCCATGTTCAAAATGGAGCGTAAGGCATGCAAAGCAAGGACACAGACATCTCCTGATTTGTGTCATCTACAATGCAGCTGACTGCATTGCACATCTTCTCCTTCTGCCAGTGGAATTCAACCATGATGAGGAAGGACCACCCTCTAATGGAGAAAAATAGAATTTCGGTTTGGGTCCTCAGTTGAATATTGGCTTTCAACTTTGCCTTTGTAGCATGGCTGCAGCATGATGCAGTGAAGCAGAGACCACACAGTACCTTAGCACAGAAGGGGCAATTTACAGACAGCTGGCCTGAAAATGTGTCAGATGCTTTCCATTCAGACTGCTCCCATGACTTTAATCCTGTGGTGTAGAACCTCATCTCTGAGTTTAGTTTTTAGTCAGTTTGGATTTTATACATGTCAACAAGCATTTTAGACATGTAAATCCTAGTGGCATCAATGGATATTTCCCCTTTGAATCTCACCAAAAAAAGCAGTGTTCATAGCAGAAAGAATTTGTAGTCAGGCAATTGTGGCACTCTCTAAGAGGTGTATTTATTTTACAAGCTTACACGCATTTCAGGTTAGTTGTACAGATGAAAAAAATAGACAATTCATCCTTCTTGAATGCTGGCTTGAGTATCATGCATGTTAAAATGTCTAGTTCCACAAAGACATATCCCCAAATACAACAAATATTTCTCCCAACAATTCTAAAAGTTCATTTCCACATGAAATCTGTTTGATCTTCTTGGTTTTGTTTTCTTTTTTTTGTTGTTGTTGTTGTTTGATTAGTTTGGTTTTTTTTATCCTTGTTATTGCTGTTATTTCAGTTAATGTGGTAATATAGGAATGTCTGTTCATGCTGTTCAAAAAGATAAACAACAGGAAATATCCAAATTAATGTTCAAATCCTCTGTCAGAGAAACCATGTGAAGAGCACATTGTATGTGCATATAACACCGCAAATATTCATTGCTGTTAGTTGTCTCTTAATCAGTGCTGAAAACACTTCAACCAATAGAATTGACTCACACATTCAGTGCTGAAAGACTCAAACCCCTCCAAGGCTGTCAGCATAAACTTCTGTGCGCTGTTCATTTCAGTTTAGGTTAACCTTAGATGATTATGAATTATGTTTTCCAGCCAGTGGGTGATTCAGACATTCACACCTGCAGAAATCTGCAGAGGTGTTGTAATAAAAGATAATTTTCAAACAAAATTAATGGAAGTATTGTTATCCAGCTTGTAAGAGGTAATTACATTTCACCTCTCTAAAATGCCTGATTGCTTCAATAGCAAATGAAGACTGTCCTCCTGAACTGCTGTGTGTTGTTGCTATGTATCATTGATAGCAGACCTTGTTCTTTAGTTATTGCATTGTTTTCTAATTGTAAATGATTAAATGAAACAGCATGCACTCATATGTACATACACACATATATGTTATTTGGGTTTTCTTTAGTGACCAGTTTATAAAGGAAATGGTACTTGTATACAGCATAGGGAATTGTTTGCATGCGCCCCTGTGAAGAAGCATTCACTTGATGTCAAATAAAGCAGCATACAATGACATTTCTTCTTTCTGACTGCTTCTTTTTCCAGGTGGTATTTTCTGTATATTATTCTTTGCAACCAGAAGATTACATGGATTGCTGCTGGGAGCAGGGATGCTTGAGCAGAAAGTCTAGCCCTTCATGTATAAGAAAAGCAAGCTGCAATCTGGCTCAAAATTTCTGTATTCCGTTCTTAAATTTTGAAGTGCTCCAGGATGATGAGATGTACTATGTAAATGAAATATACTGAAATTGCATCTTAGTGTCTAAAATGCATTGAAGAAATTGAGAAGGGAATGCAAAGAATAGAAAGGGAGCACGGGCTGAACAACACATTTTCACAAATCAAGAGCTGCAATAAATAATATATGTTATTTGATTGATTCAGCTGAGGCAATCTCTGAATCACCACTTCTATTTTTTTCCTTCAATGCCTTATAAGGATGGTAAAAACGGTCACCTTATAGAGTGAGATGGCAGAATTGACCAATTCAATACCATATAACTTTACATTTCATCTGCTGCTTTTCTGTTTAATGACTTGCATGACTTTTATGCAGAACTAATTTAATGTGGATGGAGGTGCCAATACCTGTGCTAAAACACTAATACATATTCAGGTTATAGCACACTGGTCTATAGTGTTCTGCAGTGAGTCTTGCTACTGTCAGTAATTGGTGTGAAAACTACTCTGATGTTTATAATACTGGCCTCCCAGTGCTCCTGAGGAGCTGGGATGTTGGATTGTTCTTGTTCCCATTTTCCAGAAGAAGCACAGAGAGCTGTGGGATGTGCCCACAACTTGCTGGAAATCAGTGAGCAAAATGCAGCCTGAAGTTCTACATTATGAGATTTATTCCTAAATTTAGGGAAAGTGCATCATAAAGACATTGATTCACATCTATCAGAATTGAGTCTGCCTCAACTAAACTTACATGCACACAAAATATAAGCTGCCCATCTAAGACTTCATCTGCAGTCAAAATGAAGAGATTTTTAGTCTCCTGGGGTGTCACAATATAAATTTTAGGTACTGGATACCTAACGTAACATTGGAGGAAGTGATCCTTGATCCATATGTCTTCCTTGACTACAGAGGGAACATGACAAATAAATTTAGATTAAATGTCTAATTTTCAGATATCTAAAGTATGATGAACCCTGCATTACGTGACTAGATAAGTATTTAGATCTCAATTAGCTACAGAGAAGGATGAGTATAAAGCAAGGTCACCAGTGGAACACCATGTTGATACATTAATATATGGACTACAGACAGAACCTTATGTGTCTTTATGCAGATTTAAAACAGTGCTAATAATGTAGCTGCCTCAAAGAGCTGTTGTCTTTCTTTATAGACAAGTAATGGAAAACAGCTTAGAGAATTACTAGTTACTAGAGTCTAGAAGAAGTTCTAGAGACTTTGTAGAAATCCAAACTAGGAATTTACTGATCTTGTTACTACACAGCACGTATCCTACTTTCTTTGTCAATTTTTTTCTTCTTTGAAATAATTTAGAGTTGAAATGGTGGGAAGATACAACAAAAGAAAAAGAGAAAGAAGAGAGAAAAGAAGAAAAGAAGAGAGAAATGAGGTTTAGTCTACCTGGAAGCTATGGATATTGAGCTGCCTACCAAGAGCTGGGAAGGAAGCCCTTCCCACAGCACTACATCCCTTGTAGTTTCAGCCTGTCTGGGGTTGGTTACCCAGCATGAGAATTGAGCTAAAATGGGTGATCATTAGACAGTACACTTACCTTCAAACTGGCTTCTGTCAGGAGCCTTTGAAAATGGTGTTATTCTGTCCCTTTCCTAATGTGATCGTCATCCTTTTCTTCCTTTGAAACACTCATGTCCGCACTCCTATGTGGTGTAAAACCCCTCACATCTCTTGGTTTCTATGGAGTTTTATGGGTTTACTGACATTTCCAGCTGTTACGAGAAAATTCCTGTTTGATTTATATTCAGTGGGTTAATTTGGTGGCAGTAACATCACACAGTTCTCCTAGCTTCCAAGCAACTGCAAGGGTAAAACTGTTGGCAGAGGCTATCCCATTTTGTTTTAGCAGAGCACAGCTCGTTTAATCTTTTTAAGACTTAGAATCGCTGTTACCCATGGTCTGACTTACTTGAACTATCATTCTAGGTGCTTTTATCATTTGATTAATTAGGAACCAAAGCAAAAGCAAGCCGCCTAGTGAATTCTGTATCCTTTTTTACTCATCAATAACCGGTAACTCAGCTCCAGGTTTTGAACTAGCAAAGCGTCGACTTCTTGCCTTTTTGCAAGAGAAAAGATTCATCTTGCTGAAATACTACACAAGCTCATCTGGATAACTCCCAAAAATAGACTATAGGTAATTCACTTGTCTATGACAGGTCTTTGGGCACACAGGACTTTGCATGTGACAGGTGTCTTGTCCCACTTGGTGGGTTGTGAGGAAGATGAATCTTTGATATCCCACTGAATAAGGCACACCCTGGTCAGCAGGGGTCGTGGGAGTGACAGAGTCGGATAACGACTCAGAGGAATGATACAAAATTTATTTACTTCAACAACTACAATTGGTCCACAATTTTGAGGCAAGATTGGGCAACATCCTAACAACAACCACAATAAGAATTATGGATAAACAGGCACTTTGGCACAGGCGTCTTACTTGTAGGCAATTTAGGCCATGACTTGTAAAGAAAATGAATGAAAAGAGATCAAGAGGAAAGACAAAGAATGAAAGAAAAGAAAAGCAGGAGAGACAGGTTTTCACCACATCCTCAGATCCAGCGTAGCCTTGAGCTGGAGTTTTCATCCGTGGGTGGTGGGTCAACAGAGGCTTCATCCACGGGTGGCAGGTTGACCACTGCGGGTGGCAGTTCAAAGACCAGGTAGAACATGTGTGTTCACCTTTATCTAGTCCAGATGGTCAGAGATCGCCCCTGGGGTGGCAACTCCCCTGCACCTGCACAATGCGGGGTTACAGAAGATTCGGGAGTTTTCTGCAAATCCATGCTGGCCCCTCCTCAGTAAGCTGCCATAAAAGGAAGCGGGTTGAACAGCTTGCTGCCTTGCCTCCTCAGGACCCAGTCTGCTCGCTCACCTTCCCTTTCTAGCCGGAGTTGTAGAGTCAAGTTTCCCATTGATCTCTTATAGCAGGGTTCTGGACACAGTAGTTAGTTAGAATATCCCAGCAATACAGACCAAAAATTTCAGGTGTTCTGAAAGCACTCACTTGTCATAAAAATAAAATTCCAGGTTTATTAACAAAGTTACACCTCGTCATTAGGCCTATCTGTTGTTGCTCAGCCTTGATAAACTTACACACAAACAGTTTCAGTCCTCTGTGAGCATTTGAAAGGGGGAGACAGATAAAGCACAACTATGCAAACTATAGTTTTTTTTATTCATTTTCAGATTTACAGTTTATTCCTCTCCAATACAGCCATGAATTACATGGACATTAATTTACAACGGATGCTCTGAAAGTAGTGCCTCCTATTTTATTATTTTGGCCCATGATGTCAGAGGTAAATATTGGTGGTATGACAGTAGAGATTGAACCTTCCTGCCAACATTCCAGTACATTTTGTTGCTGTGCAACAGATGGCAGCAGAGGGACAGTCTGACAAAATGACATCTGACATGGAAGTACGTTTGAAGCAAAGATTCTCATTGAATTCCTCTATGAGGAAAAGATTGAACTCATTGACGTTCATTGACACTTGTTGAAAGTTTATGGAGACCAAACAGTGGATGTGAGGACAGTGAAGTGGTGAGTGGTGTGTTTCAGCAGTGGCGACAGCAACAGTGGGTCACCTCTGCTGGCAGAGATTTTTATGAGTGTGGCATGTAGGTTCTTGTTCATCACTGGTAAAAGTGCATAGATGCTGGTGGTGACTAAGTTGAAAAATAGCATTATGCATTCCGTAGCTAAGAATTTGCTCTGTCAAATAGTGTTATTGTGCTTTTTGTATATGTTGCATTTTTCCCAGTAACAGACAGAGATCCTAATGTACCAATAGAATAGAATAGAGGTTTGATGCTACTCTATGGTCCCATGTAAGTAGATCAGATATCATTGTGCATTTAAAAAGAAAAAAAAAAAGTACTTATTTGGAGTGATTTAGAGTATTATCTCAAATATGCAACATGGCCAACAAAATAGATTAATTCACTTTTTGAAAGCAGAAATAAACAAAACAAAACAAAACAAAAAAACAATGCAAAAAACAGCAACAACAANATGACATCTGACATGGAAGTACGTTTGAAGCAAAGATTCTCATTGAATTCCTCTATGAGGAAAAGATTGAACTCATTGACGTTCATTGACACTTGTTGAAAGTTTATGGAGACCAAACAGTGGATGTGAGGACAGTGAAGTGGTGAGTGGTGTGTTTCAGCAGTGGCGACAGCAACAGTGGGTCACCTCTGCTGGCAGAGATTTTTATGAGTGTGGCATGTAGGTTCTTGTTCATCACTGGTAAAAGTGCATAGATGCTGGTGGTGACTAAGTTGAAAAATAGCATTATGCATTCCGTAGCTAAGAATTTGCTCTGTCAAATAGTGTTATTGTGCTTTTTGTATATGTTGCATTTTTCCCAGTAACAGACAGAGATCCTAATGTACCAATAGAATAGAATAGAGGTTTGATGCTACTCTATGGTCCCATGTAAGTAGATCAGATATCATTGTGCATTTAAAAAGAAAAAAAAAAAGTACTTATTTGGAGTGATTTAGAGTATTATCTCAAATATGCAACATGGCCAACAAAATAGATTAATTCACTTTTTGAAAGCAGAAATAAACAAAACAAAACAAAACAAAAAAACAATGCAAAAAACAGCAACAACAACAAAAAAACCCATCAGTACCAGAAGCGGTTCTAATGGTTACCTATTTATGTATAAAATTGTATAAGATACATTTATATATATGTGAGATTGTGAGAAGTTCATCCAACTGAATCTTTCAGCCTGTGCTGAAGTATTATATATTCCCAACTTTGAATAAAAATAAGCAGTTTTCTTCATATTTTTGCTAAGATTTTAACTTTAGATTAGATTGGAAAGAAGAAAAAAACAATCATCTTTTAATATATAAAATAAGTTCAGTGTATGGTATCTATTATTTTTAATGGTAGACATCTTGTAATTGGTTTACTTGATTGATATAATTTCTTGGTACTCAGAGATAAGAAAATTTGTACTTCGCAAATCAGTAAGACAGTATCAGGTAATACCTGCATGCCAGTTTTTACCCATAACATGAGTATTCTGAACAGGGCTTACTATTCTGACTCGTTCCTTTCCAAGGAAGTTCATATCTGTTTTTGTTGTCATCTTGCCCTGTCTTCTCCACAAATGGGGACCGGTCAGACACTCTGAAATCTGCTGGGATTGCTTATTCACTACTCCCTCTCTCTACTCTGTCATCTTTGTACTCTCTTGATAGCTTTCCACCTCTGTGCCATCATTCACATGGCTGCTTTGTAAATTTAAATGTCGCTTTCATTCAACAGCTTTTTATGAAGTTTACAGTGTAAAGAATGGTGAAGCAACAGAAGATCAACAGAACTTGATTCACTCTACTGCATGTATAAAACATGCTAAGCCAAACTGAATTTACACATTGTATTGCTCCTCAGTGACAGTGTCAGTGGTTAACATGGGGTAGTGTGTCCATTTCATTTCAGTCTTTTCATTTTGCCTCTTAACTTTCACGTTTGTAATAATTTTACAATTTATTTTATTGATCAAAAGGTACATTTTCATGGGATCCCTTGTTCAAAGTTATTTGGGCATTCATCCAATATATCTGGAGCATGTCACAAAAATATAATTCTAAAATAATAATAAACTAAGATAATTATATGTATTTATGTACATAATATACAGTTCCTTTCTCCACTCTCTATAGAGTAACTTGGGCAATACAAATTCAGGATCTATTTCACTTATCTGAGTTCTAGAGGTGAGAATGATTAGGTTTTTTTTGCAATCATGCTGTGTAAGGTTAAAGAAAATAGAATAATGTGACTTATAAAGGGTATTTATATATTGGTATGATGCATTATATGCTGTATGAAAATGAAAAGATAAATTAGACCAAAGTCAATTAGAAAAATATTTAGCTCCAAGAAAATTTCATCCTTAGATTGAAAGAGCCTGGTGGGAGACAAGGGTGGGAAAAGGTGGGAAATGTAACCCTCAAAACAAAAGTCAGTTATTTTGTGTTTCATTTGAGATTGGGTGCATTTTTGTTGTTGATGTTGGTTTTTTNTTTTTTTTTTTTTTTTGAAAATCGGTCTGTTATCTGTCAGAGGATTGATGTGGTCTATCATGGTCTTCCTGATTTTTTTTGGTACATTCCAGACACCTTCCCTGTTCAGCATTCATTTTGTGTTTATTAAAGCACAGTTAAGTTACTTGCTATCCTTTCTCTTCTGGACAGAAATGATTTTGTACTGCCCTGGGTAAATGATATCACTAATAAAGAACTTTAAAATAATGCTGACCTTCCTACATAAAAATTGAGTGTAATATTAACATTTAGCTATCAGTCCTCCTAGGGTTGTGCTTTTGATCTTTTTTTATGACTAGCCAAAAAGGAATGTACTTGAAGTCTTATTCAGTCTAAATGTGTTTCCATAATCAACCTTACAGTCTATTATTACTTGCAAAGTTTTGACTGATCTAAGCGTGTTTTCAACTATTGATTCATGTTTATTAACAGCCATATCAGGAAGACAGTCAAAACTCTATTATTTTGTAGATTTTGCCCTTAAATCACATGTATTAATCGTGCTTGATGACTGAATATTCAATACTTATGACTTTCCTTTGCTTTTTTCCTCCACCTCCTTCATTTCACACTTCTATAACTTCTTTTATCTCTTGTTGTCAAGTCTTTTTGCCAGAGCAAAAATCTCTGAAGTCTGCTTTTGGCCTATTCATTTAAATGTCAAAGGATCAAACTGTCAGTATCTTCTGCAGAGTCCCCGGCACAAGCGAAATAACAGATATTTTTGGATATGATGCTGTATAAAGACAAGGAAAAGAGGAACGATCACTCCTGTATAATTGGAATGCTACATCTGTTTTCTGTTCACATCTCTCACTATTTCATCAAAATCTAATGGATAAAATCAAATATGTATGTCAATTGCACCATATTTCTTCATATTTTAATTAAATCTAGGATCAGTTTAGACGAAACAGGGCTCAAAAGCCCACATCTCCAAAAGTGGGATGCTATTTTATGTAACTATTAGTTTCTTTTTCTTCCTAAGTGTATTGCATATTTGTATTTTCACTTTATACAAAACTGGGCAAAAATCTCACATGAAAGGTATTCTTACTCTGCTTATTATTGTCAGTGTTTCAATTATTAGGTTTGGACAAAAGACTTTTAAAACAGTGAGTTTTGTTTATGGCTTCATGTCATAAACATGAAATGCAGTGACTGGCCCTTCTCTAGACTAACTATAGCTCTGCAATGTTAGAGATGGAAGAAATTAGAGAAAAGGAGTTCTTATGCCTGAAATAACTCACCTGTCTTTAGGTTCTGTCTTTTAACTACAGGTGGGAGCTGTCTTCCTTTTTAATTCTAGTGTTGCTAATTTTGGGGATCCTGCCAATCTTATCTTTTCTGATTTACTTTCATTGTATTTTTTCTGAGCAGGAGAGTTTCACCTCTATCCTGGCATGGATGCAGTGGTGTCAAAATTTTGCAGTTGGCATATTCTCAGGTTGCTCTTATTTTTTGGGTGAGTGAGTCATACATAGGAAAACGTTTACCCTGCTCCCTGAACCTGTTCTGTCGTGTATTGACCACTCTTTTTAATGAAAATCATCAAGATTGTCTAACATAATTAACTGTCCTCAAAATTCAACACATCACAGGCAAGAGAAATTGCACTTAAAACCATGAAAGGGAACTGTCAAATGCTGTTTAAATTATTTCATCTATTATATATTCTGTTTAAGGGATACTGTAGGAAGCTCAACATTCGTTCTCTGAACCTTAATGTTACTATGCTGTGTAGAGCTCCAAGAGTCAGAGATGGCAACTCACTTGATGTGGATCCTTTTAAATAAAACCATTTCTCCCGGTAAAACTGTTATTCCAGCTTCTTCGTTATATATCTTAAATCCTTGAGGACAGTCAGGCTTGTGACTTCAGTGTCATACAAAAAAGAAAAAATATCATAATTTGAACACTTGAAAGTAAATATCGCTGTTTCAGCACCTGTGAGCAATGTCTATTTCCATGAAATGAGGGAATAGTACAGTTTATCCTCTCAATAGTTGTAGTCAGTCAGTATTTATTGTGAACTATAAACAGTGGAGAGAAATGACCTCTCTTGGAAACGTTGTGGGGGATTTGTTGTTGATTGATTGTTCGTTTGTTTCTTCCCCTTAGGTTCACTTTTCTAATCAGAAAGGGGAAAATACGGTCCTATTGATGAAATTATCTGAGTAGTCAATGACAGTGGAGATGGAGAGAACCACAGTGAACCAGAAAATCCTTCTGCAAGGGTTGAACTTGTCCATACCTGGGAATATCAGAAAAAGGTGTACAGGTATATGTTCAATGCTGTAAACTGCTATACATGCTCTCATTGTAAGAAGAAATGGTCCCCAGAGTTTTACAACTTCAACTATGGGAACAAAAACATGACTGAATTTTTAGTTCAGTCAGTTCAAAGACACACTTGACTGTCTATTAATCTAAGAAAATAGTCTTCTGTTGCCAAAATTCATAAAAGTAAAATCAGACGTTAGGCCATGATGTGAAAACAAAATACATTATTGCAGAAGAAAGTTATCAGTGATATTGAAATTATCTCAGCAAAAAAGAAGTTATCAACTTGTGTTAGTCATTGGTATTATTTCACTATGTTCAAAATAAATGTGTATAAACTGGATATGATTATAAAACAAAGCATAATTATGGTAACATGGGAGCTAATACATTTTGCAAAACATTTTCGAAAGAATGGCTATTGTGGAAATAAGACATTTTCTGTAACTTTGTTGTTAATCCCACTGAATGAGGAACTGACATTTGCTTAAATTTTTACTGTGATGCCCAAAGCCCTTTTGGAATCTCTGTCCCTGAAGTAACAGATTCTCACTCTTTCCAAGTGTAGACTGTCTTTTATATTATAATTTGCACAAATTTATTGTTAACTGTATCATCATGAGCTTTGCTTATTGCCAGGTCTTCAAGTGATTCAGATTATTCTGAACTGGAGCCTCAGTAGTTATGTTATCTGTAATACTAGTTATCTTTCAAGTTTTTCTCCAAGCTATTAAATACAGCGCAACACTATCAACAGATCTCTCTAGAATTCAACTATAAAAGTAAAATCTCAGTGATGACTCCTTATATTTATAGTTTCACCCTGCTAGTTTCTACTCCATTCAAAAAATGTTACATCTCTACTAGATCGTTACTGCCATAAAATCTATTTATTTTGATATGTCCACACAATATACGCTCTAGAGAGCTTGTCTGTACTATAAGAGTTAGTAATTCTGCCATTTCTTCACCTTTTGAAAATCATTTTTGATTACTATAAGGAGTTTTACAAAGTTACTATCTTTCACTCTGCTGGTGATACATATTTATAAATATTAATGTCCTCAGAGGGAACCTCCATATCACATTCAAGAGGAAGTGTGATTGTACCAAGTCATATTCCTTCTCCCCAAGTCAGCATCCTACCCAACACATGCGAAGACCAATACCCCATACCTAGACCATATCCCTGCCCCTGCATTTGCAGTGAAGCCTAATTCTCATAGGATCATAGAATCATAGAAACAGAATGGCCTGGGTTGGAAGGGACCCCAAGGATCATCAGGTTCCAACCCCCCTGCCACAAGCAGGGCCACCAACCTCCAGATGTGATACTAGATCAGGTCGCCCGGGGCCCCATCCAACCTGGCCTTGAACACCTCCAGAGACAGGGCATCCACAGCCTCTCTGGGCAGCCTGTTCCAGCACCTCACCACTCTCTCAGTGAAGAACTTCCCCTGACATCTAATCTAAATCTTCCCTTCTTCAGCTTAAAACCATTATCCCTTCTATAATCACTATCTACTCTGGTAAAAAGTTGATTTCCCTCCTGTTTATAATCTTCCTCTAAATACTAGAAGGTTGCAGTGAGGTCTTCCCACAGCCTTCTCTTCTCCAGGCTGAACAAGCCCAGCTGCCTCAGCCTGTCTTCATAGGAGAGGTGTTCCAGCCCTCTGATCATCTTTGTGGCCTTCCTCTGGACCCTTTCCAACAGATCCACATCTTTCCTGTATTGAGGGCCCCAGACCTGGATGCTGCAATCCACGATGCTTGTTGATTCATCATATGAAAAGCAAAGTATTTCAGTCTTCAAGATCAGCCTTCTTTCCTTTCTACCTCTGCAAAATGAAACACCACCTTCAGCTCTCACAGACCTTGACTCCAACATCGCACTGAAGAGCACACCTCCTTGGTGGGTCCAGAGTGAGGATAGGAAAGAGCACCTGTCTTGTCTCCTGTGATGTAGTAGGTCAGTAGGGAAGCCTTGGATTCTTCTCCTGCAGTATTACATTCACACTATGGATATCAACATTGCCAGCACTACTGTCCAACCTGAAAAAAAGACCACCGTTGTCACTACTACTTTCACCACCAGAATGAGCCCTGCTGATGGTCACTGGCAGTACTAAGCTGTGAATAAAAATTCCCAGGTGAATTAGATATCCAAGCTATAATCATAAAATTTTTAATCACTCTCAAAGTTCAGGTAAACAATCATGTCTATGAAGAGACCAACTTAATGTTTGAGTCTGCAGCCTGTGCAAGTCTCAGTAGTAGGCTGGAAAATAAAGATTTTCAAGCTCTTTTTATTCCTAACCCTATTCTTACTATAATGTAATTAGAGTCAGAAAATAAATCCCTGAGCTAAATGAGATCCTATTATTTCAATCCTATTAACATCGTGCCCTCTTCCTTCCCCTGCAGGCACTTTTGAATCCAGAAGTAATCACAGCTCTGAATGTGTACATTCTCAAATTCTAACCCTAACAACACTCTTGAATTCTAAACCTAATTATACTTAACTTTAATTATTGAAGGACCAATTGTGCCTCAAAAGGGAACATGACTCATTGGACCTTTCCCTAATTCTGTGGGCCCTTCAGTAGCTGTTAATAAAACGGAATTTTGAAGGTTTATTCCCAAGTCTTTCCCCAGACCACCGCTCTACTTCAGTCCCTGTTCACAGTCTAAATGTATATTAAATGAAACACATGATATTGTCTTCTGTGGATGGCATTTCATCTTCCTAACTTATAACTCTGCAGTAATTAATAGAATTTTTGAACCATTGTATTTGCAAATTCTACCTGAAATCTCAGTTCTAGCTCTATCCTTACGGCAATCACTGTCCTTCTACTATACCTTAATCCAAAATCTAACACAAACATTTGATGCTCAGTGAATCAATAAACATATAAAAAAGAGGGGGGAAAAAAATGCAAGACAAAGAAAAAATGGAAAAGATCTTCACCAACAGTAACTCACTCCTCCAGGGCCTGTAATAGTTAACAGTGTAGTGCAGAAGAAAAAAAATTTAGAAATTCTGAATGCCTCTGCCTAGCTAATTCTTGGGCCTTGGAGAACTCAATAATGAACTAGATTATTGAGAGTTTATATTGCCAAACTCTAGCCTAATCGAGAATTTATATATCATGAGGACTAATCTCTCTATAAAAATAGAATGTAAAAATCTAATTACTTTTTCAGCTCCAACTCCCTCTCTAACTCCTTGAACCTCAAAAAATCCACCTGTATATTTACTCTCAAATCTGTAGACAACAATCCCTTATTCTCCAGCTTGAGTTATCACCAAGAGACCAACCTGTGCAATAAAGGATAATGTAAAGACATAGACCTAATCCAGGCAGATGAAGAACAAAATAAACTGTAGAATGATAGAATCATAGCATGGTTTGAGTTGGATTTTAAAGATCATCTAGTTTCAACTCCCCTTCTGCTAGACCAGATTGCAAAAAAGTCCAATCCAACCTGGCCTTGAACACCACCAGGGACAGGGCATTCCAAAGTATTCCAAGTGAGGTTTCCCAAGAGTGGAGTAAAGGGGGAGAATTACCTTGCTAGCTACTCTTCTTTCAGTGTAGCTCAGGATACAGTTGAATTTTTTGGCTGCAAGTGCACACTGGCAGCTCATTTTGAGTTTTGGTCCACCATAACCCCAAAGTCCTTACGATTCCATGATTCTATGATTATGGCTGCTCTCAATCCACTCTCTGCGCTGTCTGTTTTCATGTTTGAAAATGCCCCAGTCGAGGCACAGTTCCTTGTACTTAGCTTTCTTGAACTGCATATTGTTTCCATGAGTTCACATCTAGAGCCTGTCAAAGTCCTGCTGGATGGGATTCCTCCCTATCAGTATGTTGACTGCATCATGCAGCTTGATGTCAACTCCAAACCTGATGATGCATTTAATATTCCACTGTCCATGTCTCTGACAAAGATGTCAAATAGTACTGGTCTCAATATCAATCTCTGGTGGACACCACTCGTCACATTGATTACAAGTATTTGAGTGTGACCATCCAGCCAATTCTTTATTCACTGAGTGGTTCAGCCATTAAATTAATTTCTTTTCAATTTGGAGAAAAGAGTGCTGTGCAGGACAGTGTCAAGTGTTTTTCACAGGTCCAGGTAGATGATGCCAGTCACTCAACCTCTTGGCATTTTCCTAGGTATAATCTTGATTTGAAATATTCCTCCTCCAAATGTAATTAGAAATATAGCTACAGAGATTCCTACATAGAAGCAAACACAGAGGAGCAGAGACATTGTTTATGCCACTTCCCTTTCCACTTTTATTGTCTCTACAACATGAAATCATCAGTGCATGCTCTGTTTACTTTCATGAGAGTATTTAGAAATTTTTGAGAGTGGGATGGTTCTAGAGAACTATATAGGGTTAAGGGAACCAAAACTGATGTGATATTTCCCATACTGCCTAGTAGGATCATCCAAAGCCAAATTATTTTTAGGACTAAAAATATGGATTTTGTTTTGAAGAGAATTAGATTGGAGATCAGGATAAACTAACATTTATACAACATGGAGGATCAGAACCCGGAGAAAAAAGAATGAGTAGTTATATTCTGTAACAGCACTACGAAGTTCAGCTGTATGGTACATCCAAAAAAGTAGATCTCCCTCCCTCTCTTGACACAGGGCAGATACTGTTATTGAAGGATCCATTTTCAGGTGCAAAAAGTAGAATGAAACCATATTTGGTTTGATTTTATAATCTTTCCCTATGTATGTGCTCCTGACCACTACCTAAAATTGGACTACATATCCCCAGGCATTTGATGTAGGAAAAGTATTCACAAATTCTTAGAGCCAGACTCTCAGCTACAGATGAGACCTACAGATCCAACATAATCTGATCGTACCCTGGGCATATGGATCAATGAACACTGCGACATAAACGATTTGTTCTATTATTATCCAGGTTATGAAGATTTCTTGATTATTTTAAAAATCATTCATGAACCTTATCTTTGTGCAATTATGGCACGTTTCTAACTGATGTACAACCTCAGGAGATCATTCGCTTCATACTGTACCTGACACATCATTTCTCGAACAGAGATTACTATTAGTCATCTCTCTTCCATGCCTTGCATTGGTCACTAAAGTAGCACCAATTTGTGCTAAAATGAATTTTTGTCAAAAGTCATATTCTGATCCTTGCAACAATAGTGTAAATGTTTGAGTACACTGGAAAATCATAGTATCATATAACGGCTTGGTTTGTAAAAAGACCCTCAAGATCATTTAATTTTGACCCCTCTGCCGTGGGCAGGGCTGCAACCTACTGTATCAGACTTCCCAGGGCCTTGAACACCTCTGGAGATGGGGCATCCACAACTTCTCTGGGCAGCCTGTGCCAGGGCCTCACCATCCTCTGAGTAAAAAATTTTCTCCTAATATCTAAATCTCCCTTCTTTTAGATTAAAACCATTCCCTCTTCTCCTATCCCTATCTGCCCATGTAAAAAGTCTGTCTCCCTCCTGTTTATAAGCTCCCCTCAAGTACCGGAAGGCTGCAGTGAGGTCTCCCTGGAGCCTTCTCTTCTCCATCCTTCTTATGCTGGGGGCCTCAGGCCTGAATGCAATACTCCTTCACTCTGCTGGCCATCCCTCCTTTGATGTAACTGAGGGTACAGCTGGCCTTCCAAGCTGTAAAATGGATTTACTAAGCTCTTCCTTTGACTTTGTTCCTTTTATTTTCCAAAAAATCTAATTTTGAAAATAAAAGACAATATTTTCCCCCAAATCTTTTGTATTATTTATTGTAATTTGACTGCTGAAGGAATGTAATTAAAGAGTTGTGCTTGAAAAGTAATGTCACACTTTTGAATCTTTCACAATCTTAAAGCATCTTACATCCTAGTAAATTAAATCTTACGGCACATTCAGTATGTTAAAAAAAGAATACATGGCTTGTATGTTAATAGTGGATTATTTGAGTGACATAAAACTTCCTCTTGCAAGGAAAAGACTGTATCTGCAAATACAAGCAGTACATATGTGGGATCTGGGAAAAACAATAAGTTTCGTATTCTGTTGTCTATTCATAGAAATTTTGGACAATAGTAACAAAACAACTCAATATCACCACAGCAAGCCTGTTTATTTTCAAAATTATCCAAAATTCATTTTTGTTTGTTTGTAATTAGGGTGTTGGGGTTTTTTTTGTTTTATTTGTTTTTCTTTCTATTCTTGTGGTATTTACTGTCGAGCTTGGAGAAGAGCTATATGTCTTTTAAGCTTAGCTCTATAAAATTCAAGTGATTTATTTTGATGAATCTAATTGAATTTCAAAATATGTGAGTCACTCTTCTTGCAAGTCATTATTAGTTATAAGGAGATATTAGTGCTTTCTTCCCTTTTCACAACAATCTCCTTCAGAAATAACTATTTATTTCTTTGTGTAGTGTATTGCCTGGTACGCAAGGTGCATCTGTACTAGTAAGTGTAGCATGCCTGGGACTATACTATCAGTTCACTGGTGTGACAGCCAACTGCACAGCCGTACTGCTGTTTTCTCTTACTATGCAGTAGATGGTGGCATCATGCAGACTGTCACTGGGAAATGATCCCGAACTGCAACAGAATTGCCTGGGAAAGCATTAGATGACCTCAGAACCACATACAGTGACTGCACTACTGCCCTAACACCTCCAATTTATAGACCATAGACTGACAACATCTGGAAAATTTCTTGATACTTTTTATGTGTATAGAGAAGTATGAGATACGGTGTAGATCGGTGTATGTAACATATTGTTATTGATAGTAATGACGCCAACAGCTAAACATGAACTTCCAATCAATTAAGAGCTGTGAGATATTAAACTGTTCAGGGCTTCTCAGAAATGCACATCCTAATTCAAATGAACTCAGGTTCCCTAAAAACAAGTCAATATAATATTCAATTCTTTCCATATTAGCATTTTAAATACTTGTACATTATAAAGCATATTCCATTTTTTTTGTAGAATCAGAAAATCATTACGTTTGTAAAAGACCTCTAAGATCATCTAATCCAACTGTCCACCTACCACCAGTATCACTCACTAAACCACGTCTCTAAGTACCACATCTACACGTTTCTTGAAAACCTCCAGGGACAGTGACTCCACCACCTCCCTGGGCAGCCTGCTGCAGTGCCTGACCACTCTTTCAGAAAACTTTTTCGTCATATCCAGCCTGAGCCTTCCCTGGTGCAACTTCAGGCCATTACGTCTTGTACTATTGCTAGTTACCCAGGAGAAGAGGCTGACCCCACCTCTCAACAACCTCCTTTCAGTGATTTGTAGAGTGCCATAAGGTCTCCCCTGAGCCTCCTCTTCTCCAGGCTAAACAATCCCAGTTCCCTCAGCTGTTTCTCATAAGACTTGTGCTCCATACCCTCCACAAACTTAGCTGTCCTTCTTCTGTTCCAGAGCTTCAATGTCAATTTTGTAGCGAGGGGCCCAACATTGAGCAGAGTACTCGAGGTGCAGTCTCACCAGCACCTCCCTGGTCCTGCTGGCTACTCTGTTTCCGATACAAGTCAGGGTGTCATTGTCTTCCTTGGCCACCTGGGCACACTGCTTGCTCATATTCAGCTGGTTGTTGATTAATAACCCGAGATCCTTCCCTCCATGCAGCTTTCCAGCCACCATTCCCCAAGCCTGTAGCATTGCAATGGGTTATTGTGACCAAAGTTCAAGACCTCGCGCTTGGTCTTGTTGAAGCTCATACAATTGGCCTCAGTCCACCAATCTAGCCTATCTAGATCCCTCTGTAGGGTCTTTTTAGCCTCAGGCAGATGAAAACTTCCTCCGAACTTGGTGTCATCTGCAGACTTAGTGAGTGTGCACTCAATTCCTTCATCCAGATCATCAATAAAGATATTAAACAGGACTGGCTCCAATACTGACCCCTGAGGAACACTACTGGTGACTGGCTGCCATCTGGATTTAACTCCATTAACCATCACTCTCTGGGCCCAGCCCTCCAGCCAATTTTTTACCCAGTGAAGAGTACAACTGTCCGAGCCATGGGCTGCCAGCTTCTTCAGGAGAATACTGTGGGAGATAGAGTCAGAGGCTTTACTAAAGTCTAGGTAGCCTACATCCACAGCCTTTCCCTCATTCACTAGGTGGATCATCTGGTCATAGAAGGAGATCAGATTGGTAAAGCAGGATCTGCCTTTCATGAACCCATGCTGGCTGGGCCTGATCCCCTGTTTGCCCTGTACATGCTGTGTGATTGCACTCAATTTTTGTTGGGGAAGAATACATTCAAAGAATACTGAAGACGAAGTAAGCTCAATTTCAGCTGTTACAAGATTAAGCAGAGGCAGAGGTTTCTAGCTTAGCTTCATTTAGTTTTTCGTTGTAAATTTTATAGTATAAGTTTGCATATTCCTAAAGATAATGCAGTTTCATAAATTTGCTGGATTTGTAGTATTTGTGGCTAATGAGCATAGATAAATTTTGCTAGATTGAGGAGTGAAAGGTAGATATGGCATTGAATGTGGAAAAAATAGCCTCTGTTTCAAAGGTGATGATTGGCAGGAGCATTTTTTGGGCCCTACAGACATTTACGAGAAAGCTTACTGTTATGAATAAACCTGCAAAAGGCACTTTATAACCCATGACAAAGAAAATACCTCATGGACATTTACACCATGGATTCTCTAAATGGTGAATTCGATTACCTAAGAAGAGTTACTTTATAGCTGTGAAAAATAAAATAGATATCTCAGTGGTAGCTCTGCATCCAAACTACTGTGTTCAGTCCTGGTCAAAAGAAAGACAGAAGAATAAAAGGTAATTTGGGAAAGGTATGTAAGAACAATTAAAGAAATTAATAGCATAAAAAACAAGAATGAAATGGTTTATTTCAGACAGGAATTAATAGAAGGATGCATGGTAAAATTAAACAGAAGTGTTAGTGATATTGAAAAGATACATTGGGACATGCTTTTTAGTATACTTCAGGTAATGATCATGAGATTATATTGACTCCTTGCTAAACGATCCTGGGACCCATACATCCACCAATTAATCAGTGTGTAAGTGATCTGTGTCAAGAATATCCAGAGTTTGGGCATGAAATCTCGGAATTTATGTAAGTTGTCTTGTACCAGACTGGAGAAACTCTATGGTTTTGTGGCCCTGGAAGGAAGCTTCCTCTGATGCTAGGTGAGTTCTGAATGCTCGCTACTTTTCTGAAATCTGCAGCCATAGCATAACACCATGTTAAAGTATTGGATAAACAAGTAGCAGTTCAGGATATCTTACAGTACATAGAAATCTATTCCCCTGGAGAAAAGGGGGAAGAAATGAGGACAATTTAGCAGAGATATGTCCACTATGGAATTTCTGATAGTAAACATTACAGAAGTATTATAGAAATAGTTCTAAAATCTACAGTTATGTCTCTTTAGAGATATCCTGGAGTATAATGCCAAGCTTATCTTCCTCCAAATGACAGATCTGAATTCTTTTTCGTGTAACAGATAATACTCTCCCTACCTGAACATTTCTGCATCTTTGGAAGGGATTTGTAGCCTGTCCTCTTTCATTCCCTTCTTATAATGCCTCATTCTTCGCTGCATCATATTCTCTACAGGTTTATTTTTCCATTCCCCTTTACAACTCTTTTTTTCCAGGTCTGCTTTTTTGTTTGTTTGCTTATTTTTCCTTCCCAATTTTCACCAGGTTCTTAAAAATTCACACTTAAAAACACTGTGTCTCTTTGGTTTCTTTTTGTTTCTTGCCAGGCTACCTTGCACTTTTATTTTCGCCATGCTCCTTGAATGTTTTGTTTCCTCTGTTGCTGGGTCTCTCTGTCCCCCTACAGTTATTTTTTTCAGCCCTATCCCAGACCAGTATCCCAACATTTTTCTCATTTTTCATCTGTGTTTTCTTGTTCTACTTGCACAGTTTTGTGGCTCAGTCTACAGCAGCTACAACCTGTGTGAGGGAGAGGGAAACAGGTTGTGGTAATCGACAGATGGTCTTTTTTTCTCTGATTTTTATCTGATACTGATGTTAACATAACAATGAAATCTTAGATTATTCATTAAAAATGATCACAGCATCACTCTCCAATGGCATGAAAATTAAGTCAATTAACCAAAAAGTAAAAAAAGTTAAAAAAAAAAGTTAAAAAGTAAAAAAAGTTAAAACCAATAAAGTCTTTCCAAAGAACTGTTCAAACCAATAGAGAAAATAGTGCACATGCTAAATAACCAAATTCAACTTTTCTTTTTGCCTGAAATATGCTCAGGATGGAAAAAGAGAAGGCTACTAAGTGTCACAGACTGGGAACTAGTGGCTGAAGATAGAGCTTGACAGATGTCCAGTGTTTGATGGGCCTCTAGAATTGAAACTACTTTCAAATTAGCCAGCATATCTTCAGTGATAAAGGAGAATAATGACTTCAGCTCTCTTATTTATTCATTTTACACTGAGTCTGAAAGCTATAAAACACTGTGCTGATGGATGTAAATTGTCTCAGACAATTAGCTGTGATTGTACAAAAGCAAATTTGAAGTCTCTCCAGCTTAATAAGCAAGATGCCTTGGATTGCATTTCAAATATTAGTGCAGTAAACAAAACAATAACAAAAAAAGGCATATAGAGAGCAGACAGATGTGTAATGTCCAGGGGGTGACTGGAAAGCACTGTTAGGAATATAAATCTGCAATGAGGATACTTCAGCAAAAAACAACACTACAGCTCATGCAAATTTGCCCATCTTTTGTGCAGTATTGAGTAATAATATTTTCTGAAAAATTAGTTGCCCTATAATCTTACTCTTTAAAGTGTTTCTCAATTTGACTGCTAGGTCAAGATAGATTTCTTCACTAGAGGTACAAGGTTACTTGGTTTTCTCAGTAACACAGAAAATTTCTCTGCAATGTAAGTGACAGGTTTTTTCTGTAAAGCAGTCCTGAAGAATACATTTACTTCTGATCAGTAAGCAACATCATTCCAAAAATTTGAGACAATGTTCCTTTTATGTTGCTAAAAAGCCACTATTCAGTGTCTGGACATTTTCAAGCTGTACGGTAGATATTTCCCTAAGTCTTTCTTTCTTTTTTTTTTTTTTTTTTCCCGATAAGTTTTGAGATTTCCTGGGAATGCAGCATGGATTTGAACCAAAAGTTCAAGACCTAGCAAAGCTGACTCAATTTGACTCAATTTCTTAAGTGTCATTGATTATGAATTTCGTTCTAATCCCACTGAAATTTATTCCTATGGGTGGTCCTGAGAGATTTGCTGTTGGAGGCAGATTAAACCCTGGTCAGAAAGGAATTTGAAGGAAGCATAGGAAGTGATGACTTAATCAATTTCACATTGAAGATGTCTATTATCTTTATGAACATTAAAAATTCATGATTTTTTTTGTACAGATGAAAGTCATGACATAAGCAGAACAAATCTAAGAAATCCCCAAAACACCAGATTTACTGCCTTTCTGCTGGACTTGTGCAGCAGATACGTTGTGTTCCCAGCACACCATGGTGATGGCAGATTTCCTGAGTGGTTCTATAGAAGCCTCTATGACAATCTCCTGTATTATATACCTATTCACAGCAGTTCAGAAGACCCTCCTTTCATTGGCTCAGAGCTGTGTCTGTCACATTTTCCTGTTTTAGCTTTGAAGTTATGACAAGTGGCTTTTATGAAGTTGACAACAAAGCTGAAACAGTGACAAAGGCTGAGACTGGATGATCTCTTTTCAAAGTATCAGTTTCTACAAAACTGATGTGAATATAGTAGGGGTCTACAAATCACTGTTTGCTATTATCTAGTATGACAATGAGGAGTTTTGTGATTTCATATAATTGGTCCCAAAAGAATGAGTAAATTTTTCAGTGTTATGAAGAAGGAAAATATTATAAATGTGAGGTGAACATAAGTGAGATGAACATTAAGCAACAAATCGATGAAACAGTAAGAAAATCATCTGAACTTCTCTTAGTGAAAGCGACCTTTGATATCAAGACCACACTTACTTTATTAGCAGAAGAGAGCTGCAAGGGATATCAATTAGTTATTAGGAAGAGACAGAGGCACCTGAAGCAAAAGCCTTGGCACTCATTTAGCCTAAGGCCTTTTCCACTGCACTAGCAGTGCAAATGAACTTACACAGTGTGTGAAAATAGCATTTGCAGTTGTAGAACAATAAAATGGGCTTTTGTATAGATGTCAATTGGATTCCTTCTCTCTATTTCCTGCTTTCCAACACATCTGCTATTGAGATGAGAACGGTCCAGAAGGACATACTCAATACGTATTAGCAGTCCCAGTGCGCTCTGGCATTTGCGCAATGATTGTTTCAGCTCAAAGTAGGGTCCAAAACAATAGATATCTAAAAGGAGTTATCTTGTGGAGGCCGAGGTAATTAAATGCAAGATTTGCTCAGCCAGGGAAAACTAAGAATAATGTATATGATTTTGTACAAGTGAATACAGATTGTGCATTTGGAAAATTTACATTTAAAATATTTTGCTTCCTCAAATTCTGACCTGCATATGGGCTATATTTCTGATGGGATTTTTGTTAAACCAAGTAACAACATGCATTTTTATGTCTAAATACAAATTTTCATTTAGCAAATATCTTTCTACCTTCAGCAATATAATCTTACTAAAAAAAAAAAAAAAGAGAGACAATAAAATTAGCCTCAAGAGCAATCATTGACCATTTCTGTAATAAATTCCTTCCAACTTGAAAATCTTACCTGTTTACTTTTCTCCTTTAATCCACAAATAGTTATTGTCACGTTCCACTTGCTCAAAAAAAATCAGGTTAGACAATTGTCAGTGGATTTGGGGGAAAGCTGTGTTTTTTCCACGTTCTATTTAACTCACATCCTTAATTACTTTGTATTTCAAAATTCAGCCTAATCTTTGCATAACATTATTAAGATCCTACAGAACATCCCTGAAGACTAAGTCATATGATGCTTCTTTTTTTGAAGAGAGAGAAATAAATGCCCATACCTGCTTATGTTGAAGTCTCCTTTCACCTCTGTTCAACTTTATAGATAGAACTTAGGAGATTTTCAAGTTGTTTTTTTTTTTTTTTTAATTACCTTTGTAAAATCTTAGTCAGCTTGACTTCTGGCAACTCTTGCTTTATTCCTCTATTACCTAGCTTTTAATGCATAATTTTCTTTGTTGATCAGTCCCCTTTTTCACATCCAATAGGTTCTATGCTTACTCCAAATATCCTCTTTAAGGCACTATAAATTGAATGTAAGGTTGCATATTTTTCATGTCATTTGCAAATTATTTTTGAAATCACAGAATTTTACACATTTATTTTAAGACAGTATTATAGTTTAGCAAATATGGATATCTATCAGCATATCTGCACAATCCATAGTGCATACCAGTTGGTGTCAAAGTAGTAATTAAATATACTGCAAAAGCAAATCAGGTCCTCCAAATGTTAATCTCATTATCACCTTCTCAGCACTGCTTGCCAGAAAGTTAACAGCCTTTAAAGCTCTGCTGCTCATCCAATCAGAATATTAAATTAATCAGTACAGCCTGACACAAATATTGCCAGTGGTGTTAATCCTTTGCTTTGTACATAGCAAATGGGTAAAATAAGCAGCTGTGTATGGAGCTCAATACATTCCTATTAATATTTCAAGTGTGTATCCCACTTTGGAATGTTTTATGTCATGGTGTGCAATGTTGGTATGAAAAGTTTCTCAGAGACTGGAAAATGTATCTCATGTCTGGTTCCCAAGCACTTTCCCTCATCTGTGCTCCCCTAGCAATGGTCATAGCTTTTTCTATATTCCCTCTGTGTATGCTGTGATATGATTTCCTGGCAAATTTTTAAAAAATGTGCCAGCAGTCTACAAAATCAAATATGATTAGATAGATGTATCCAGGCAGGCTCCAGCATTCAACAGACATCTGTTGTAGGAAGACATCTGAACCACAATCTAACATTGTTCCTTCAAATACATTTAGAGTATCACAAAAGCTATATCGTGATTTTTTAATTTTTTATTTTTCTACTATAAGCAGACAAATGTTGTGTGAAAACAGTGGCTGAAAGAATTCTCCTGTGCTGTAAATCCTTGCTAATGAAAGATGTTGTGTTCTTGGAGACTTGGACACTGTTCTGCTGAGGCCTTTGCCCTGCTTTTGTTATGATAGTTGCTGCTAAGCCATGATCCTGTCAGAATTAATCACAGGCAATAATAAAAAAATAAAATGTACGTAATTCCACCTTTCATATGGATACTTCTATTTATAAATAATGCATATCTATAAAAACTGTGCTTACAGCCTTCCAAACTTACAACTGTGTGAGTGAATCTAGATGTGCACATACATAAATGCACATATATAAGAATATGCATACATGGGATAATGCATATGTATGTATGTCCACATATGCATGTTTGTGTATAGAGCTTTCTGAATACTTTTGCATGTGCATATCTGTATTAATACAGAATATACATACATGCATATACTCACACTGCAAGGAGAATAAATATTCATTGCTCATTTTAATAATTCATCATAATAAATATTTATATAACATACACAATGATGTGTTGTGGTATAAATGTTTCAGTGACAGGAGTTGGGGCTGAATGCATTATTTATGAGTGACAAAGCCACAAGTAAGTCATGCAGGTCAGCAGTAAAATCCTTCCACTTTACTGTCATGAATTTCTCACATATTATTAGCAGAAGAGAAGGAGAATTTTTTAAAATTTTCTATCTGCTTTAAAATGATTATACTCATTATTTTGCTGTCTAATGTCTTCTTTATGATCAGAATTCAAAAGAACTGCAACAGCATACTTAAATTTAACATTAAAAAACATCTGTATTTTGGTACAGTTGTATCAATTAACTTGATCATCATTCATTAACAGGCAGTAAAGACAACACTTATACAAATATATTATTATACTCAAGTTACCTATAACTTACTGAAAGTACACCTGTGACTCAGGTAAGAACACAACCTGACACACAACAAAACGTAACATAATAAAATTTTCGGGATTCAGTTAGACATTTTGCTGTTTTTTTGTTTGTTTGTTTTAATCACGTGTAAATGCTAGAAAAACTACATGTGGAACAATTGTTTCTCTGAAAGCAGGATTTTCTTTTTTCATTTAATTGAACAGTCAGTCATCTGAAGCTGTTCAGATGTCTGGAATATTCAAGCCAGTCTTAGAGGAGACGGATTAGTGGCAGGAAAAAGATTAGACAGTCAAAGGTAACTGATAAATTGGAGCATGTGATGAACTTTATTTATAGCATGGTTTGGCAATTTATCATGTGATTATTCAATTTATCTCATTGCTATTGTCATTACTTCGTTAGTAACGTACATTGATTTGCATGTTTTTACTCGTCTTTTCAGTAGTTTGGGTAAGAGGTGAATTTGTTTAGGTCTGTAAGATATTATAAACAAATATAGAGTGCACCTTTTCTAATATGATATAATGCTGATGAAATGACTAGTATTAATATGGATAATTCTGGGTAAAAATGCATACTCATCAAAAGTGTTCAACCTTGGTAAAGATGAAAATTCATTTGAAAAATGTCTTCCATATAGATCTTCTGTTGTGATGTGGAAAAAAATTGTTTTAGATTAGACTAGCTTTGTCCTAAATGCAAGTAATGTTTCTGTTACGAAGTATATGTGTGTATATATATGTATGTGTGTGTGTGTACACACACTTTTTTTTTTTTGAGACGTTCTTTTATCATTTGGAAGAAGAAAGAGAAGGCACCAAGTAATATTTTTCCTCTACCACATTACTAAGAAACTGCTGATACCAATACCTTGTAACACCCTGAAACATAATACTAGTATCTCTTCTTGCAAACCCCTAAGCCTAACTGTGCATATTTTCATTAATTATAATTTGGAGGAGATGGAGAGTTTCTTTGAGGTGACAGACAAACAGCAGGATATCATGAATATGTATTGCATGTCTAAGAAAATAAATTAACAGAGGCCATCTACTCTGGTGACCCACTTAGGCTGTCATTGATGAGTGTGACAGGAAGGTTCTGTAAGAACTGAATTTGCATGACAGACTTTTCTCCTGATCAACTAATTTACCTTATGCATTTAGATTATTTTAAGCACTACACAGCAGTCAGATAATTAATCACTAAATCACCAATAGTGACATTAAGGTACAAGCAATACATTATTGCTGATTACCACTTAAAACTCTAGCTTGTTGGGCTTCAGCTCAAAAATTGATGTAATTTTACACCGAGTGATGAAATACATCATCTGATATGTTCATAAGGTTAGATGTTTAGGAAAGAAGGTTGGTATGGTATGAATAAATACATTTTTATTGTTCTTTATGGCAAGTATGCACAAATGATGTAAATTATCACAGCAGTACTCACTTGCTGCCAGTTATTAGGCAATTATATTAAAAAGAATTTCCTTTAAGACTGTCTGAAATTCCTAGAGTGCTTGTGTGTGTGCATACACATATCAACATATTTACACATACATATGAATGAAACACCCTCTTCTTTTACTCAGATGCCTTCAAACAATGTATTTATTTTTGGACAAATAAATCTAACATTAAAATAATATCTATGAATTATAATAAAATAGATCTCTGAAAGTATAAGAACATTACAATGTGTTTATATGACTTAGCATAAGCATAACGTCTTCCTGAGTTTTAGATTTTTACTGATTCACATTAGCTTAATTTAAGGAAACTAGCAACTTATAAGAGTCTCTCAGTCATTTTTTTAATTAAGATCACACATCAACTGCCAAGTACTTTGACAAATGTATCAACTAAGACATGTAAAATGTAAAGTTAAAAGGGCACCTGATCTACTAACAATGCAAAAATAAAGACTAGTTATTTTGTTTTCTGTTATTTGTTTTTTGTTTTGTTTTGTTTTTTCATGGTGAGCATGTGAAAAAATCCTCTATTCTAAAAACACATCAGATATCAGCAATCATGTTAATCATGTGGGGAATGCACACAAAGAACCTTGTTTTGAAAACTGGCAGAGAATTCCCAGTGCTTACCTGCTTTTGACTAACTTTAGACTACATGGCTTTGATAATAGCAAAAAGATTCAGAACAAAATTTTTTAACTGAAAAGATCCCTGCCATTTTTGGAAACTTAAGCTTCTTTTTTGGAGGATAACGTTGTTATTTGAGATCTTCTGTCTTTAATCATCTATGCTTATTCGTAGTCAAAGAAACAAGTCAGGCCTAGAAGGCTTATTTATCCTGAAGTGCACCTGAAAGATCATGTCTTTGCAGCTCTCTTTCAGTGATTGGGGATTCATTAGGCTGTACCTGTCTTGGGTGTCTTTGGAGACATTCATCGGTTGGGATGCAATAGACTGAGAAAAACACAATCTGTTTCAAAGCCAAGATAATGCTTTATACATAGAACTAATTAGTTTTCTTTTACAGTCAGTATTTCTTTCTTTGCACTCAGTTGGACTTTCCTGCACATTTATTGAAGATTACTGAATAGCACTAAGAAAGTCTCAGAAAGCAAAGTTCTCCTGTAAACTAAGCTGCAATGCTATCTTAAAAGCTTGTTTTAGGTCCCAACCTGCAGCTGAGTTTAAGTAGCCAGAGGAACACAGTAAGGGATGAGATCATTCAAGCCATCAGCCTAATCACTCTGGAAGCTTAGGAAATGGTGTTTGGGTTGGTTTGTTCAGAAACACTGAACAAGCATTGAACGGCTGTTCTCAATACCAGCACAATCCACAGATAACAGAACTTTTCAGAGATGTGTCTCAAAACCTATTAAATAATAAAGGAGTGGGTCTTTGATGCCACTGGAAGAGAACAAGAAAGGTCAGTGTCCTAGGAAATTGAGCCAAGTATTTTGAGCTCTCCATACCATATCCTGGGCTACAGAGGCAAGCACACAAACAGTAATTGTAGCATGTTTACAGATCTTACAGGAAAATCTCTACCTGTACCCAGTTTAGTAAATTGGTTTGTAGAATTATAGAATCCTTAGAGTCGGAAGGGATCTTTAAAGGTCATCTACTCCAACTCCCCTGCTATGTACAGAGATATCTACAGCTAGACTAGGTTGCTCAGAGCCCGGTCCAGCCTGACCCTGAATGTCTCCAGGGATGGGTCTTCCACCACCTCTCTGGGCAACCTGTTCCAGTGCTTCACCAACCTTGCTGTAAAAAACTTTTTCCTTAAATCCAACCTTAATCTCTTCTATTTTAGTTTGAAACCATTTCCTCAGCCCCAGAGTAGAGAGAGGCAGGATCATCTCTCTCGACCTGTTGTCCATGCTTCTTTTGATGCAGCCCAGCATGATTGGCTTTCTGGGCTGCAAGGGCACATTGCTGGCTCATGCCCAGCTTGCCATCCACCAATACCCCCAAGTCCTTTTTGTCAGGGCTGTGATCTATCCTTTCATCCCCCAGATTGTATTGATAGGAGGGGTTGTTGTGATCCAGGGGTAAGACTTTCCAATTGGATTTGTTGAACCTCATGTAGTTCTCCTGGGCCCACTGCTTGAGCCTATCTAGGTCTCTCTGAATAACATCCCATTCCTCAGCCGTGTCAGCAACACCACACAGCTTGGTGTCATCCTCAAACTTGCTGAGGGTGCACTCAATCCCACTGATAATGTCATTGATGATGATACTGAAGAGTATTGGTCCCAGTATTGACCCGTGAGGAACATCACTCATCCGGATCTCCTTCCAGACATTGAGCCATTGACCACCAGTGTGTGGCCAGTTTACCACAGTAAACTGTTTTATCTGTAACTAATTTTTGTATGTTTAAAGGGAGACTCCCCATTTCCTGAAACCCAAAATATACATATTATCCTGTCATTAAAGTCAAAGGATGCCGTATCTGAAGTTCAGATCCAAGCTGTTCTTCACACAGCTGTGAAGAGCAGATAATAGCTGGGGTGATCACAGAAAGACCATGGAACAGAAATGGGTCTTCAGGGCAGTGAAACAGCCCAAAAGGAAGTAGTAATTACGTGACCCTTGACTTAATCTGACAAAATATATATTATACCAGAAGCAACCTGAAATCCGAAGACAGGCTGAGAGAGTTAGAACTCTTCAGCTTGGAGAAGAGAAGGCGGCGGGGGGACCTGATAGCAGCCTTCCAATACCTGTCGGGGCCTACAGGAAAGCTGGGGAAGGACTTTTTACGAGGACAGGTAATGACAGGGCAAGGGGTAATGGTTATAAACTGAAAGAGGATAGATTTAGACCAGATACAAGGAGGAAATTCTTCCCTGTGAGGGTGGTGAGACACTGGAACAGGTTGCCCAGAGAAGTTGTGGATGCCCCCTCCCTGGAAGTATTCAAAGCCAGGCTGGATGGGGCTTTGGGCAACCTGGTCTGGTGGGAGGTGCCCTTGCGCATGGCAGGGGGGTTGGAACAAGATGATCTCTGAGGTCCCTTCCAACCTGAACCATTCTATGATTCTATGATTCTATGATCCGTCTTTGGGTGAGCTGAGACTGTGATATCGGAAAGTATATGTTCACATCGCATATGTTACTGTGGCAACAACAAAAAGTGGCTGATACTGAGACATCTTGCAGAAAAGAATCCAAGAATAATTTCAATTGAAAAGTGAGAAAGAAAATGTGAAACAAGCAATACAATTACAGGCTCTTATGTAAATACTTTGAGGGAGGTGATGGCTTTGTATCCTATAAATTCTGGATATACTGTGTGTTAAATATACAGACAACATATCGACAGATCTTTATTGGGAGGGTATAATCCAAGATTCATGGCCCATATTTGAGTTTGCGAAGGCAAGTTTATGCTTAAGCTCATGGTCTGGATCTTCACGGTAGGTACGGAGAGTTTTGTTCTGCAACAGTCTGCTCCACTTGCATTGTATACCAAGTCCAGTGCAGGCTCCAGAACAGTGGTGGTTTCTCGTGTACCAAGTGGTGCAACACAAGCTATTGCTGAGAGCTCAATATCTATCCAGGCTCTCTGCCTTGTCCTAGCATTAATACCTTACTAATTCCCACTATCTTGCCATTCCAATATCTACTATTCTTTTAGTTGAAAGAAAGGAATTCCACATTTCCTGGAAAACAGGAAAAAAGTAATTCCCTGACAACTGTTTTTACTTAGATAAAATGCAGATATTGAAATTAGTTAGAAGTTTGGAATGTTAGCAGAAATCCTCCTATTTTAGTAGGATACGTGAGCAGAATGCTCATGTAATTTGAGAAATTTAATATGCATAATTCACAGGGTTTCAAAGCAAAGAAATGGAATTTGAGTCATTCTTGAAGAAGAGAGAATGTAGTATGAGATAAAAAAGGCAAGGGAGTCCTTTCATCATTTTTCTCTGTTTCTGTTTTTATAATTTTTTTTATTTATTTATTTTTTTCCCCTGAGAATTACATGTTGCCTGAAAAAAGTAGTCTGTTTCTGGAACAATATTAATTTTGACCACATAATTTTGAACAATGTCGTCTTGGTAGAATACATTTTTTCATTATTTTGTTCAAATATATTTTTCCTTATTTATGTATTTCCTTGAAGGTTGTCTGGATTTTCAAGACTCATCTATATGAGAAAGAGCCATGGTCAGTAAGCAACTTAATGAAACTCTTCCTGCAGCTAACCTGTGTGGGGACAATTACCCTTTGTAACCACTGTTTCTCATATTTAGGATTTAAAAAAAAAAAAGAGAACATCTATAAAAAATGGAGATGTTTTCAGCTCATGAACTAATATATTTTATTTACAAAACACTATTTTTCATCACAGTCACCACCATTAGCTATGTATTTTAGCCAGTGATGAACAAGAGCCTGCATGCCATGCTCGTAAAAATCTGCATGGCTGTTCAGAACATGTTTTGTCTTTCACATTGCTGACACCACTGCTGAAACACATCGTCCACTTCTTTACTGTGCTCACATCCACTGTTTCCTATCCATAAATGTTCAGCAAGCATAGATGTGCATTTGTTTGGTACACAGTCGATTTGTGAAATTCCCATGCTGTGTTACTAAGTCCTAGGATTCCCTATCTTAACTGGGAAAGATACACATGGCTTTACCCTTACAAGAAGCTGTGAAATTAGCCATTTAGCTTAGGAAACAATTATCGGGAAAGAATAGGATTTAAAGTGTTTGAGAATCGCTCCTAATGTTAAACAAGAATGGAACAAGAGTAAAGCGAAAATAAAGGTGAGGGAAGGGTAGAGAAGAAAAGGGTAAGGGGAGGGGTGGGGAGGGAGGGGGTCTGTGCAAAGGATGACCATACAATTTTATAATCATGTTGAAGCTGGGACAAGTCTTCAGAAGAAAATTGTAGATGCCAAACATTCCTCTTGACACATAACTGATTTTTGAGGTTCTTATAGTTTGCTTTGCCACCCAGGATCAGTCATACGTTTGCATTTCAAGATCTATTCATTTACTACATTGTCCTTTGCCATTTGCGTTATCACAACAGCAACAAAGTGATAAGCATGCTTATCCTGAATTCAAAGGAAATCACTCCTTTCCTTTTGAAAATAGTAGATGGCAGAAAGACTGTGATGGTGCTTAGGACAAAGACCAAAGAATAATCTCTAAGTTTTTCTTACAATGGCCCAACAAGGAAAAATTTAATTGGGCATTGTCGTTTTCATACAATATTCGGTAGGAGTATTCTTAATGACTCATGGAGATAAAGGTATCTATTGTGAAAACAGCCATCAGTCTCCTGCCACACTTTGCCAGTCTAGAGAGTAATGGCATGGAAGAACTTTTAAATATTCCTTACCCTTATATAAGTCTTTGTTTTGTTCCTTTCCATTTCTTTTTATTTTTCTGCTGCTATCATAACGGTAGATTCCACCTTTTCTTCTTCCTCATATTGGATTCTCTCTCTCCTGCTTTTAAGCATATTTCCTCTGTTTGTTCCCCCAAGCCTGTATTCGATGTTTTTTTTCGCATTGCAAGCATCCTCCACCATCCACAGGCTTGCTGTCCCTTCAGGCTGTGCGCCTGCCCATCTCCTCTGTTGGCAGTAGCCCTGTCTTCCTCTCTCCTTTTTCTCACCATTTAGCAGCCAGGCACTGCCACCTGCAGAGAGCAGCTTTGAAAATGACAATTGCACAGGAAATGGGAAACAGTAAAATCTAGCTGCTGAAGGAAGAGCAGCTACATAGGTTTTGAAGGTTTTTACTTTGGAGTAGGAATTGGTTTTCCTACATTTTTCTAAATCCACCCTTATTTGATACAAGGCGAAGTGTTGTATTAAAGGTTGCCTGATTCAACATTTTTAAACAGAGTGCTGTATTGGAATGTCCCTTGTGATAGGAGCTGAAGCTTTGTTGTGATAAAGTTACAAAGTTATCTCTAAGTCTGGCTATGCTATGATTGGCTTACTGAACATTGATTTACAATTTGAGTGAGCACAGTTTATTCCCTCCTGGTGTGTTTTTATCTATAGCAAGTGTCAGTGCTTAATTATGACTTATTCACCATCTAAGCTTCTTCAGAGAATGAAGATAAACCTACATCCTTGTTTTAGATGCTGTTTTAACAGTGAAGACCTTCGTTCAGACATACGTGTAGGAGACAATAAGAACCATTTCAGTTTAAATTAATTGCCTTCTGTCTTTTTGGAGACTATTGTTAACTAGAGAAGCATTCAACTTCAGACACTGGAAATCTGTATTAATAAACTAAATGTGTTCTCTGGAACTGAAGCCAACTGCCATGGTATACCCTGTCCACACTATTAAACTTCCTTGGCTTTCAGAGCAAGATGGTTGTATTCATGTCTCATATTGGGAGGATCCTTGCTGACGCATAAACTTTCCAAGCTCCTGAAGGTGTTCATTATCCTGGGCCAAAACCATGCCAAACCCTTCTAAAAATGAAAAAGTTTAGATGAAATAGTTGTAGTCCTGGAAAGATCCTTTAGCTTTTTTTTAGTGTAGTTGAGGCAGCCTTTTATCACTTAACTGTTTGGAGCAAAATCTGAATGCCTCCAAAGCATTTGTTCCAGGCTCTGGTTTATTTTCTCTCTGAAGACCTAATGCTCCTCTCAGGACTAACTTGTTCTGCTTAAATTTGCAGACAGCTCTACATCTCCTTGTGCGCAGTGGCTTCCATCTTCTAGCACTTTGATTTTCATTCTGAGACAGGGAACATATCCTCTGCTAAAGTTTTTAAAAGAATAATAATCCCTCCCACCTCTCCCATCCTGTACTTTTACAGATTCAGTGCATCACAGATGCCAGCTACTACAGCTACAATGAACTCTAGAGGTCCCTTCCAACCCCTACTGCAAGAGAGTTTAAGTGGGTGAACAACACATTTTCTGCACTGCTTTGCCACATCGCAGCCTCAACCTGGACTCATGGTTGACTTTCCATCAATCACGTCTCTGAGAACTGATTAGGCACATCTGGATATGGAAGTTTTTCATGACAAGGTAGGAGAATAGATATTGCCAGTGATGGACAATTAATGGGCAGAGCAAGGGTCAATGACAGCACTGAAGAAACAGGCAGCTGTGTCCCCTCTTTTCCAAACAGCAGATGTCGGAGTGTAACATCTGTGGAGTGAAAAGAAGACAACCTGTGGGGACTTAAACCACATATTTCATCAACTGATCTATAAAGATTTCACATTAGACTTTAACAAGATGAAAATACCTTGCTATCTAGCATATGTATGAAACCTACCAACATTCAGGTCTCCTATGAAGACAGTCTGAGAGAGCTGGGGCTATTCAGCCTGGAGAAGAGAAGGCTCCAAGGTGACCTGATAGCTGCCTATCAATATCTAAAGGAGAGCTATAAGAAAGAGGGGGACAGACTCTTTAGCAGGGTCTGTGGGGATAGGACAAGGGGAAATGGCTTTAAACTGAAAGAGAGGAAATTCAGGTTAGATTTAAGGAAAAAGTTTTTTACAGTAAGAGTAGTGAAGCACTGGAACAGGTTGCCCAGAGATGTGGTGGAAGCCCCGACTCTGGAGACATTCAAGGCCAGGCTGGACCAAGGTCTGAGCAGCCTGATCTAGCTGTACATGCAGGGGAGTTGGAGTAGATGACTTTTAAAGGTCCCTTCCAACTCTAAGGATTCTATGATTCCATGGTTCTATGATTCTTCAAAATCTACATTTTTCTTTCATTGTCTCAGGATTGCTAAGAAATATGGAAAACTGTTTTCTGTAACTGAATTATTGCTATTAAAAATCAGTCTAAATTCATCTATATTTTGCTTGAGAGATATAGAGAATTCTCCAGGTTAAAACTATTTTGGCTAACAGGAATCAAAGTGGTGGAATTTCCTAGAACTTAAACTCACAACAACAAAAGTTAGACTTCTTCCTTAATGAAACTGACTACATTATTCCAGCAGACAAGACAGTGTCCTGTGGGGACCTCTGCAACTTCAGGAGATGTGGAGCTAGTTCTCAAATTATAACTCAATCTTTGAATTATAATTTGAGAAAATAAAAAAAGAAAATTAAAAAAGAAAATACATCTAAATAGACTTTTAAAAGAATGAAAAAAAACAACAAAAAATAGCAGATAGCTAAGAACAGTAGCTTGACTATAGAGCTGAGGAAAAAATTGGGAAAGGAGGGGTTTTTTCCACTGCAAAACTGTCCTAGCAGCATAATAATTCGTAGCATTTGTACTGCTCTATGGGAACTCACAGAATCACAGAACTGTAGGGGATCACAGACTGAGATCCCCTCTCAGTTTTCTCTTCTCCAGGCTGAACAGTTACAGGTTTCTCAGTCTTTTCTCATAAGGGAGATGCTCCAGGCCCTTGATAATCTTTGCGGCTCTAAGCTGGACTCGCTTCAGCAGTTCCCTGTCCTTGAACTGACGAGCCCAGAACTAGACGCAGGACTCCAGATGTGACCTCACCAGGGCAGAGTGGAGGAGGAGGATCACCTCCCATGACCTGTTGTCCATATTCTTCTTAATGCAACCCAGTATATCACTGGCCTTCTTGGCCACAAGGGCACACTTCTGGCTCACGCCCAACCTGTTGCCCAGCAGGACACACAGGCTCTTCTCCTCAGAGCTCCTTTCCAGCAGTTCAGCTCCTGGCTGTACTGATGCATGCAGTTATTCCTCCTCAGGTGTAGGATGCCACATTTGCTCATGCTGAACCTCATCTAGTTCATCTCTGCCCAACTCTCCAGCCTGTTCAGGTCTAATTGAATAGCAGCATAGCCTTCTGGTGGCCTCAGTACCAACCCCTGGGGAGCACTGCTAGCTACAGGCCTCCAACTAGACCCTGCACTGCTGATCACAACCCTCAGAGCTCTGCCAGTCTGCCAATTCTCAATCCACCTCATTGTCTACTCATCTATCTCACACTTCCTAGGCTTAAGTCAATTATATGTTATGTGCACAGTGTCTTTCTCTAGCTTTCACTCCCAGTGAAGCAAAAGCTGAAGCAACATATAAATGCACACATTGTAGGCCATGTAAGAGTCATTTACGGTGTTCTGGAAAAAGTATTATATAACGTCTGATCTAGAATTATGTAGCTGCTGAAGATTTCTCCTTAAAAAATAATGAGAAATGACTGTAGAGTGCTAGAAGCCAGGTGACCTAATCTGTCCATCAGTGAAGAGACTGTCTGGAGACTAGACAAGCCACAGTTTGCTCTTACTGTTGCCATTTCACCCCATGAGTCCTTCCAGTTGGTTGACCTCTGACTGCCTTCCTCTACAGTCATCATGCTGCAGCTCAGTTCTTTCTTGTTTGAGTAATCTGACTCATCCAAGTAGCAAGCTGACAGGATGTGTTCCCTTACAGGTGCTTGCTATAAATCAGAAGCAAGACCACAGAGGCTTGAGAGTTAGTATCCATATATAAGTAGCATAAGCAAAAATGGGCTCAAATGAGCAAGAGCTTCAGCCAGTTTTTTTAATCTATACTGAATGACAGATTAATAGAGTAAATTATAAAGTAGTCAAGGCATAGACTAGTCCTTTTTCTCCAGTATTCTGAGACTGGAGCCTCCATGGTGTGAATAATCATATGTCTATTATAAGGAACATTTTTATTTTTAAACATGAAAAACAATGTTGTCAGCAAAGCATAAATACATCTTTTGAGAAAGACAGCTTACCCACTCAAACTTTAGTAATTACAGAGGGGAAAAGGTCAATTCCTAGAGCTACACTGAACATATATCACCAAGCTTACCATATCCAATACTGTCCTGGCATGTAACGATTGTGTTTTCTTTCACTCTTTTCCTTCATGTTCAATGCTTTGGGGATTTTCATCTCAGAGTTTCACAGCTATCTGCATGGATGATACAGGAACTTTCCATATGTTCAGAATAACTTCTTAAATAAACTCCTCAGCCATTTGAAATGTGGGTGTTACAGTTTAAGTGGAGAAAAAGAAAATGGAGGGGAAATGACAGATGTTTTTACTCAGCAGTGTGCTCCCATGATGTTAATAAAGATTTTTGATATATAAATAGTGCTTACAAGGCTAAATATTTTTCATGTGGTATTCAGCTGTAGCTTTGTTGGTGTTTTATTCAGAATGAAATTCAGCTGGAAAAAATATCTGATATGGTTCTAATATACATGCACATGTGTCTTTATGATTCTATAAAAATATATGGTTCTTTAAACTTAAAACAAAATCAGAGTAGGAATTAAATAACATTTAAATATTAGAAACTAGAACTATCTGAGTGTAAGAAACTATTTGCAAATATCCATGTGGTTCCAGGAATCAGATCACCCCACCAGTTTGAGACAGAAAAATTGTATTCTCTGTAGAGAGGTAGTACATATCTAACCATTATGTTAATCCCATTCAGGACCCTCTAAATCAGGTGTGCATCCTGAAAATGATCCTTCTGTATGAGAAGATTAAATATAGTAAAAAAAAAAAAATGAGGTAGATTCACAGTTTAAAAACAATTTACAGACATGTAGTTTTCTTGAGCTCTAAGTGTGTGATATTTAAAAATGGGTCCAAGGACTGAAGAAAAGAGATTGTTTAAATCAGGACTCACAGAAGTCAGCAGGTGTTTTCTCATTTTATCAGTTAATCACAGATTCATAAAATGGTTTGGGATGGAAGGGATATTAAAGGTCATCTTGTTCTAACGCCCTCACCATAGACAGTGACACCTTCCACTAGATCAGGTTGCCCAAAACTCTGGCCTTGAAAACTTCCAAGGACATCCACAGCTGCTCTGAGCAACCTCTTCTAGTGCCTCACTACCCTCTTTATGAATTTCTTCCTTGTATCTAATCTAAATCTACCTTCTTTTAGTTTAAACTGCTATCCCTTATCCTATCACTACAGTCTTTAACAGTAGTCTCCCCCCACCTTTTCTGTAGGCACCCTTTATGCACCCTCTCTGGTAGGCCGCCATAAGCTCTCCCTGGAGCCTTCTCCATGCTGAGCAACCACAGCTCTGTCAGCCTTTCTTTATAGGAGAGGTGCTTCAGCCCTCTGATCATCCTTGTGGCCCTCCTCTGGACCTGCTTTAATAGGCTCATGTCTTTCTCAGGCCTCAGAGCTGAACACAGTACTCCAGATAGAGTCCAACAAGAGTGGACTAGAGGGGGAGTTCCTTGAATTTTGCATCAAGGCTGAAGATTCTAATTCAACAGAGACATTGGGAACAGACTTAAGGCCATCCTTCTTCAGCAGAACATTTGGATCACATATGAGATTAAACATGTATTGAAAGTGAAATATTGGTTTCCAACGGCCTACGGACATGCCATCATAACTCCCACCACATGTGGTTGCACAAGGCTCGTTGCAGATCAGTGAGAGAAGAGGGCTGGCCAAACATGGAGAAGGCAAGGTTTCATCTCCAGGCCCCAAGTCTTGCTCTTAAAAGAATTTTCTCTACCTCTGGTCAAGTCGCTTGACATTGCCCCAACACTACATCCTTGATAATGTATTTAAGGTTAGGTTCATGGCTTTTCTATGCATTCTTAACACTAGAACCTCCCAGAAGAGGTAGGCCAGCCGTCTCCACTTTGCCCTTACATCAAGTTCCCATCACTTGCCTTGCACCAATGCTGGGATGCACCAGTAGCTGCTCAGTGAGCTAGAGAAGGGACTCAATTTGATGAGAAACTGATCTTTATTCTTTGCTTGGTTGATTTTTGTCTGAGTAACTTCTCTGAGTTGTTTTGCCATGCAGCCAAGATAACTTAAAGCCAGGTAAAAAGGGAGGTTTCCTTTGTTTCACAGGTAGCAAAGGGGAATGTCCTAACTATCCTTTCAGCCATATTCTTACTATGAAAGTCAACCCACAGACTTTCAGCACACTGTGTTATCACTGATGCAGCATGTGGCTAAAACTGTGTCTGGACCAATAATTTAGGTGTAGACGCCTACATTGGTGCATTTTTCTATCATGTTTCCAATTCCAATATTAGCATGGGAAGACCAAGCTCAGTTCTGCCTGTACCTGCTAATGTACACCTACACAAAGCTTCTGTGCATCTGCTCTTTGTCTGGTAACTTGGGGAAAGCAGTATTGCCTTATATGACAGGAAAACAAATTCTGAGGGAAAATACTTTCACAGCTTGTGAGGCTTTCAAACATTGAAGTAAGATGCTCTAGTCAAGCTTCTTGGATGGTTCTGCCAAAAATATGAATATAGTTCCCAATTAGAAAATGATGGTGATATTGAGAAGGAAATAGTTATATGTTAGTATTCTGTTCTGTAATTTCATTTTAAGACTGTGCATGTTTTAAAGTGGTTTGTTTAAGCATAGGTCTCTGTCTCATTTTCATATGATGAACAAGTTTTAATCTTTCATCAGAGAATACTGTAATATTATTGAATAAATGCACAGCCACAATGACTTAGGGAATTAGATCTTTCAACAGTTTTGTTTAGTAACATGATTTAACACAAATTTATTTTAGGCTTGCTGATGCAATGCTTGGTATATAAAAAAGACTGTTAGAATCCTAATCTAAATAAAATTCAACTACAAAATAAAAAATAACACGACTACTATTTGTGTCCAATTTGTGGAGCGCTGCAACCACTGCACTGCTAATGGTTCTGATTCATACTGAGATTATTGAATGGACCTTTCTTCTCCATACTTACTAGCTTTTTTGAATATTTATTTAAATAATTTAATTTTAGATGGGAGTTTATATATCTTGAACAACATTTTACTAAAATGCCACATTCAATATAGAGATCAAATGCCATTTTTTGCATTAACAAATGTGATATTGTTTCTGTTTAGAAAAGAAAACACATCCAAGTCATTATTGGAACCACATTTCCCAAGTGTTTTTTAAATAAACTGTATGAGAGACTTTGATCTGTTTAGCTGATTGATATCACAGGTCCACGCATATGTCCTTCCCAATTCTGCTGAAAGCTCATTACTGTTTCAGATCATATATTGTATTGCCAGTGTGTTTAGTTGCTAGAAGTCCAACAGCAAAGGGCCTATATGTTAAAAAAATATGAAAACCTATCTATCATTAACTGAAATATTTTACACTCATAAAATAAAAAAAGCATGATTTTCCTTCCCTTTTTATCTGACTTGTGAATAGCGCTATTGTTTAATTTGAATGAGTGAGGTCAGTGGAATCATAATCCTTAAAAAATATAATCATTCTGAGCCCAAGCTTTTGGAATCTATCTTCATTTCCAGCCTCTAAATTACTGGCTTTAGGCTGTGACTGAGGGGCAATTGCAGCTACCGCATATGTTACCTCTATGTGCGTGGAAGGCTGGTGCAACATTTAGCCTTGTGATTTATCATTTGTGCGTAGTATCATGTCACGAAACACTCACCAACCTCCTGAAGAGAGTCAGAACAATATCTACCATAATGAAGTACAGTTCCAGTGGGCACCAAATTACATCTTAGATATTTTGTTACTTGTCCTTTATCAAGCAAATGTAAAATTGTAGTGGGGATACTGACAGACTCTATAATTCAGCTGTCTGCTGCTTTATCACAGCTCTCAGTAGGTCTCTAATGAATATTTCCGTATGCATGTTTCTGACTGATAATCAAACTAAGAACAAGTCCTAATTGGGTTTTCCAGTGCACAGAAAAGTGCTTATATTACATTGGCAGATATCCCAACTAGTGTTAAATTAAAAGCAATTTTTTTTTTTTTGAGTTGTAAATGTGCAGGGAGAACAGGATAGTGCAACCAGATACTTAGATATAAAGCTACATATTGCCCTAGAAAAAAAGGTTGAAGTAAAGGGGTATGTTGTGTCCAATGAAAGTATATAAAACAATCACTATGGGCCTGATTTTCTACAGATTTGTGCAAAAATAAACTGAAATTACTTCTGTTAAAATGGTGGAAATAGGACGGAGGCTTACATCTTTATCAATTTTTGTCTTACATTGTTGTCTATCTAGTATAATAATGACTAATATTCAGGAGCTAAATCTGCACACCATTCCTACTCAGAGAATTTTAATGCCATTAGGAATTAAGATCTGACCTGCAAGTGGAATACACCTCTTTGTTAAATGTGAATAGCATTAGAGCAAATGGAAGCTACCTCAAACACAGACATGAGGGCAAGCTAAACAGTTTCCCCACATACAGTCTGAGCAAGTCTTTAGCCTACAGTGGGGAATTGGATGAGTGACATAAGAAAAATCCACTACATATTTTCCTAGAGGTTACCAAAATAAGATATTAGTCTGTGAAAGGCAAATGATGATTATATAGTGAGATAAAATATTTAATTTATTTTGTACTTTAATCAGCACGAAAGATATGATCAAGTTACATCTATGGTGTCCATGATACATATACAGCAAGTAATATTTAACCTTACATATTCATATGTTAGTCCAGAACCTGAGCTCCACTGCACAAACTGGAGCAGGACTATTGTATGTAGCCTCAGTTGCTTTAGCTTGATTTTCTACCAGTAAAACTAATTGCAGCCAAATGGGTTCCAGTTGCTAGAATCATCAGTGAAAGATTTCTCAATTTATTTGATTTCCTTCTCAATAATTTATGGAGTTGTATTAAAATATATATGAAGATATTTGTGGAATTATCTGAATTAAAACATGTGGAAAAAAGTGTTAATCAAAATGGCTGAAAATATATCTAGTCAACATAAACAATTGGACTGTGTATGGTGAAGGCGCAAGTAAAATCACTTTTTGGTGCAGAGATTGAACAAGCTATGCACACTTACAGCTCTAAATTATCTAGAGATATAGACTAAAGACAGCTAAGTGTCATCAAGAATAGCATTAGGTATCATTATTCAGAGTAAAGTTATAATAAAAGAGGCAAACAACATAATACAGTACAGTACAATCGAAGTCGTTTCACACTACAGTTGGGTCTTTAACACAAGTTATTTCTACTTTCCAGAAATTCTAAGGCACGGTCCACTTCCAACTGCAATTGTTTCCTTTTGGGCTAAGAACATGCCATACCTTACAGATAGAGCTTTATTTATCACATTTCTAAGACTCTCTGTGTAACATCTAGACATGAAAGTAGGAAGAGCAAACAGGGAGATATGCATGAGTACTAGCATTATTAAAATAACAAGAATGATAGTGGGAGAAGATAAAGTGCAGAAGCAAAATAGCTACAGTTACTTTTTACAGAGCCACAATTTCCAGTGTCTTTATGCACTTACCCCAGAGATCCTTCCCACATCTCATGCTCCCCACCCCCACCATCAGTGAGTCACATTAGCTGGGGCAGCAAGATCTAATGTTAGCTGTATGATTCGTGTGCATGCTGCTGGCCCGCGAGCCTTAAAATGCTTAGTCTCTTTGAGCTTAAGTGAAGCCCTGACCTTCTTCAGAGGGAGAACTAGAAATTTCTCATTATATCCTTCCATTCTGAACAAGGTTGAATTAATACACTGAGACAATGAATTATAAAAAAGCTGCTTTTCAAGGCTAAATCAGGCCCCAAGCAAAATGCAAAAAGAAATAGATCCATAACATAGAATAGGTACTGTCTTTCAGTCAGGGCAGAACTGAAAGGTTCATTTAGTTCTCAAGACATTTTTCCTCTTCCTGTGAATTACCTTTACTGGCCATGGCTAGAGGCAAGATATTGTATAAGGTGGAGTATTAATCTGGTAAATTTTAGCATTCTTAATTTCATATGCCTGACTTCACATTAAAGAGTTCTCTTTGAGAGATTGTTTTCTAGGCTTCCTGAATATGGATTTGGTTTCAAACACATTAAAAATCTGAATGATGATGAAAAGAAGCAGGAACTGAGAAGTTTATTGAAGATGTTGTGGAAATCTTGAATGTACTTTCTTCTTATAGTTTTGTAAATATATTTTTGATTCTAATACATGGAGTTAGGGAAAGATGCTATGTCTTTAGACTACTACATGTCTTAAGGAAACCAATGTCTCAGTGTTCAAAATCTGCCTTAATAGCCTCAAGAGGATGGCTTCAATTGGCAGAAGGCAGAACTCCTCATGTCTGCTTCATAAAGGTATTTCTTGAAGAGCAAATATCTAATTATTGTCAAATCCACTCTGTAAGTTTACAGTATCTGATCTTATGATTACAGACAGGTGCACTTAAAACATGGAAAATGTTTCTAATTCAGTTTCGTTGGTGAGGTAATCAGGACTGACTTTCTATCAAGGCCATGTGCTCTGCAACCTCAAACTTTTTTTCTGTGACAGAAAGTGGCTGATTTTTTTTTATGACTGATTTTGTTTTTTGTTTGTTGTTGTTGTTTGTTTGTTTGTTTGTTTGTTTAAATAAAGAAAGAAGCCAGTACTGAAATTAAAGGTACCACGATCTTCAGAAACAACAGACTGAGTGGAGAAACTAAGTAAATAATAATTCCATGAAACTGGCAGAAGTGTGCCTTGGTAGGAAGATGAAGTACTTCAAAATTCATCCTATTGAAATGAAAAATGGGCTTGATATCTAAGGTATATCTAGATGCTTCCAAGGTCCAGAAAGGAATTGTTTCCTTAAAAAACTTCTAGACCAAACACAATTTGATTGACACAGTTTTATTCATCTCCAAAAAATTTTCAGGGAAGAGTCGAACACAGATAACCACATGAGAAAATGACTTAAGGAAACCGTAATCTGTGTTGCCCTCTAACATTATCCACTTATCTGAAATAATGTTGTCACTATTTAAAACAGATGTACAGAGTCCAGGGTCAGTATGGATTTTTAATCAAAAAACTCCAAGTAAGATTAGTCTCTCAAACAGTGAAATCACTAGAGCGGTTATTAATTATGAAGATAATACAATCTTCTTACGGTTTGAGCAGCCACACTGAAATTCCATATGAACTAACTCATTTGTTTAAAATGCAACTGAATAATCCTCAGCTAACTGGTGAATTTGTCCATTACTCTGGATCTAGGGATAAAAACACACAGAAAAGAACCCTTTCTCATAAATGAAGTATGTCTTACCAGTATTATTTATTTGACAGAAGCTCCAAAGAGGATCCATCTGAAAGATATTTTTGTACTTGGTAAGGTACACATATGTAGCAAGCTTTTCACTTGCTCTCCCCAGGATGTAACAATTGCTACTGAGCTTAAACAATCAGTACAAATACATGATCTGTAATGTAAAATAAGTGAACAGTTTATGAAATGTATGCCAATCCTCTGCTTATGCAGCATATTGTACTGTGTACACAAGGCGAGAAGAGCTAGCAAAACCTCACTTGAGAATATTCTGATATTAAAGTCATGTTAGCAGCCATGTTATTACTTATTCATTTGAACCATTCCTAAAACCTGAAGGTATTTTTCCAGTTACACAATACAGTTAACTACAGCCACAGTGATCTTCCCATGCTTATGTTCTGCTAGAAACCAAGTCACTTCCTCTCCTGTCTCTGATCTTTTTCTCTCCAGCCTGGGATTAGCACGTGCCTGACAATTTAACTTTGCTAGGGCAGGATTTTACAGCAAACTGAACCACCTCTCCTTGAGGGCATCCTGAATACAAGTGATTGATTCATATCCCTATGTTTCTTTCAGAGAAAACAGAGCAAGGTTGGTTCAGTATAAGATATGATCAATTTTCTTCAATGAGTTGGTAATTTTTTTCTTTCTCTAATAAGCACATTTCTGTCAAGTATACAAGTAGGAAAATGGCAGTGGGACTCATGAGAACTGAGGGAAGGTGTAAAAACCGGATAAAGACAGAAAGTGAGTGGGCACCTTCAAAGCATTCTTCATTCCAAAGCTTACACTGTTCACTACAGTCACAGCTCTTTCCCCCTACTCCTTGTCTGTAGGGTCATCACCCCAAAACCTCACAAATTTTGTGAAAGTGAAATTTTAGCAACGATGAGATTCAACCTGACACAAAGGTAAAAACAAGGAGCTTTGCTCCTCTTAAGTCCCTTGCACAATACCTTGAAAATAAAGGAAAATAGTAGCTTATTTTACTGGAGTGTTTGTGGAAATACTGAGTGTGGAAAATAGAATAAACAGGTTCAGCTGGGGCTCAGCCCTTCTCCAAAATGTAACTGAACTGAAGAATAACGCTCGCTGAAGAATATAACAATACCCTTGAAGCAATCACTCCTTTCTTTCATAATTAACTTCTAATTGTTTGCTGTGTCATAGGGAGAATGGATTTAATTTTGGAAAACATCAAATTAGTTTCTTGTTGTCTTTAAATTGGGAACAAGGCAATCTATTTTGCTAAAAGCTGCACACAGCCTCAACCTCAAACTCAGCTTACTCAGATTTTTTGAAGGGGTTCACATTTTGTTGCCAGACTCCGGCATCTTTGGTATAGCTGGTTCTCCCTCCCAAGGTGACTTCTACAAACAGGTGTCTTTTGCTAACACAGCTGTAAAGAGATCACATTTTGCTAGATGTTTTCTTGACTTATGAGAGATGGCAGGTTCTCATCAAACCTATGGTGTTCTAGCATAAATTGTAGGTTATAAAGCAAAAATAATTTCATCTACTAACAAAAAAAATAAAGGCTTTCAGTAAAAGCAATTCCTTATGTATTTTATATGATTCAAAAACTGATCTCTAGCAAAGAAATATGATCCTTCATGGATTGCAGGCAGTTCCTTTTCAGTCCTGGTTGTCACTTCTATTGAAAGTACTTTAAAGGGTAACAAAATGAACTGGGTACAAATAAAACCCAACACATCTCTGAAGCAATGAGTAGAGGTGTCTAATATCAGTAATAAGTTGAAACTTAATACAAGTGATGTATTATGCAATGTTTTTGTAAAGGGGATACATAATCTCAGGAGAACGGCTTATTTTTATGAAGAATGCTTAACAGGCAAAACTGGCTCGTGCAGGGAAATTCCACTAAAATGCATTCATCATTTCTTTGTGAAATTAGAAAATCTATCTAGCCAACATGACAAACCATATGATATGCAAGAACATCTTCCATTTATAGGCAGATTATACCTTTACTTTTACTGATTTGAACAAAAACATTTGAGCAGTGAGAACAACATTTGGTATGGAAAAGATTGGTCAATAGGTAAGAGAAATTTTTATTAGCTGCCTCAGAGAAACAAGGGAAAATGTTTTAAATATTAACAAAGGTTTGAGGTAGATCATTATTCCTTCAGCTGACATGGAGAGCGGAGGTTGAATCTTGCAATCATATGATTGCATCTAAATCACGAGGACGCTCACTGAAGTCACATTTCCTCTGTCTCTCAGTCTGATATAGCTTTAAATTTGAAAACCTATAAGAAGTATGGAAGCACTTTTCTAGCAAGAAAAGAGATCTTCATCCATCAGCACGCAGGAATTATAGTGGTTTTCATTTTACACAGTTTTAGATATCAACTAAACTACTGTTTTAATTTCCCCCGATTCATTCTTCAGTCAGTGGAGAGCCAGAGGTGATTTTGGTCTCTGTTTCGAGTAGTTCCATAGAAGTACCTAACTTTTATCATTGGCTAAGGAAAATAACCAGAATTAAAATATATGCTTGTGAAATGCCCCTAGGACATCAGTAATAAGCAAATAAAATAAGTAGCATGAGTAATTGTAGGGCAGATGAAAACAGCAGCTCAGCAACTGCCAAATAAATTTTAACCAAGTGTTAGAAATTTGTAGGAAAGAAATAGCAAAACAGAGAATAACTGTATGGCTACAGATGTGATTACTTTTTGACTCAAAAATTACATGGATGAACTGAAAAATGTTCAGAAAAAGACCAGAAACAAATCAAAACTATACTGTAGCTTCTGTATAAGGAAAAACAAAGTAGACTAAAATTTTTGAAGAAATGAAAGAAATGGATAAAGAGGGAGTATGGCAGAATAAATATAAAATCATTAATGTCTGGGAAACATTCAATGTAAGACAGCTACTTTCCATTTTTCTCGTAAGCTAGGAGGCATAAAAGCTGTAGGTATATGCACAAGGTAAACTAACAAATTTGTTGTTCATCTCACATCCTATTAAATGCTGCGGCTGCAAGAAGGCCGAAAAAAAGAAAAAAGGATCAAAATCAGCAACATATATTGCAGGAAATAAAAGCTATTAAAAATTGTTTAATACAAAAGCTACAGCTTTTCCTCAGGTGGTCCCTGAGCGTTAATTCACTTCAGAAGCATTACTATGTTTGCTCTATTCATAATCTCTTCCCTTGCTTTTGGCCTTTCTCCAAGGTAAGATTTGAGGACATTTACTCTGACCTAATAGGGCTTTTTTTTCAGTCTAATACTTCAGAATTGCTTAGAAGGAAAAGAATAATTTATCTTAAATTGTTACACATGAATTTCTCTTGAATTGATACAAAGGGAATTCCTAAAATCTATGCAGATGCTTTTGTATCATTTCTCTAAATCATAGAATCATAGAATGGCTTAGATTGGAAGGGACCCTAAAGACCACCTAGTTCCAACCCTCTGCCATGGGCAGGGCTGCCCCTCACCAGATCAGGGCCCAGGGCCCAGCCAGCATGGCCTTGAGCGCCCCCAGGGATGGAACATCCAGAGCTCTCTGGGCAGCTGTGCCAGGGCCTCACCACACTGATTAAAAAAATTCTTCCTAATATCTAACATAAATTTCCTCTCTTTTAGTTTAAAGCCATTCTCTCTTGTCCTGTCACTATCCGCCCATGTTAAAAGTCAGTCTCCCTCCTGTTTATAAGCTCCCCTCAAGTACTAGAAGGCAGCAATAAGATCTCTGTGGAGCCTTCTTTTCTCCAAGCTAAACAAGCCCAGCTTCCTCAATCTTTCTTCCTAAGAGAGGTACTCCAGCCCTCTGATCATCTTCATGGCCCTCCTCTGGAACTGCTGCAACAGCTCTACATCTCTTTTGTGCTGGAGGCTCCTGGCCTAGATGCAGATGGGGCCTCACAAGGGCAGAGTAGAGGTGAACATTCACCTCCCTCTCCCTGCTGGCCATCCCTCTTTTGGTGCAGCCCCAGGATACATTTGCACGCTGCTGGCTTATGCCCAGCTTTTTGTCCACCAGGATCCCCAAGTCCTTCTCCACAGGGCTACTCTCAAGGAGTTCTTCTCCCAGTCTGTACACATATCTAGTATTGCCCCAACACAAGTGCAACACATTGAACCTCATTATGTTCATTTGGGCCCACTTTTCAGTCCTGAACTACTATCAAATAGTTCATTTTAGGAGACTTGATCTTCCTGCAGATTTCAATAGTGCCAGTTAAATTCAGTCTTGATGGAACAAGACAATTGTGAATTATATTCCTATTTTTCATTTCCCTGCATGACATGCTTGGGACTGCTTAGGTTACCTGCCAGTTTAACAACATGAATTTAAATGATTTCCCTTTTTCTTCTTTGTTTTGCAATCTTGCTTAACTGTGAGACTAATGAACATGTTTAACTTTGGAATAAGTTAGAACTTATGATCCTATCTGACAAGAAAATAGTGAGTTTGCATGAGGTGAGAACACTTGAAACTGGAGATTAGGTTCTTTGCCAAAGCTAAAGAGACAGACATGGAGTTCCAATTGCAACCTGAAGTAGTGCTTGTGTAAGTGACGATGGGGCCAGGAAATTTATGTAACTGGGAATTTCTATATGAAAGTACTTCTACTGGAACAGTTAGAAAGGAACTTTTTCAAGAGATTTTTGTTTCTAAAACTGAAGGGGTAAATACATGAAGGTTAGTTTTGTTTGTGTTGTGAAGGTTATTCAAAGTGCTCATTTTTGCCCTATCTCTTTTCACACAGTGGTTAATTAGTAGTAATTTTGTCAATGATTTAAACAGAACTACAAGTACAGATATTACTGGTGGGATTCATATCAGTAAATGCGGTTGCTCCCAACACAAACAATAAAACTTGTTTTAGTCACCTGGGGCTGCTGAAACATGGGACTGAGTCAATAATCAGGGGAGACTGAGTCAATATAATCAGTGGAGCCCAAGACATAGTGTGTTTTACCCTAAGATAAACAACCATAGTTGATAAATTGAACAATGTCTCAGATCCATTGACTGTAAAATAATCCTTGGGTTACTACCTCTGCTGTTTACCCCCTCATTATAAATATAAAATAAAAGGATCATAAATCTTTCTTTGGGTTTCCAACTTTGCACATTGAAATTACCACATCAGTTACTAGTGTATTTGCACTGTAATCATATGTCATTTACGCTGTTAAACCCAACAGCTTTAAAAATGGAAGGTGTCCTGTGATACCTTCCAGAGTGTGACAGATCCGTTTATTTATATTTTCTTTAGAAAAACTCTGTAATTTATTCCTTTACAGCAATTAGCAATAGGTTTAAAATCACAGTAAAATTACTTTTACATTCTCCTGTAAATACACTTCTGTTTCATTAAAAAAATACTAAAGTTTATCAGGCAAATTCCTAGCTAATGTAACTCACAGTTCTTTATTGATTCATAAGAATATTCTCAAGTGACATCAGTGATTGTGAAGGAAAGCATCTGAGGATGGCAATATCTCGTAGTTAGACATCATTATACTATGATGGTTGCTCCAAATTAATGTGTCTTATTTTATTTTACTGGCCCACACAACACCAGAGGCAGATGTTGGTGGCATGGCAGTAGAGGCTGAACCTTCCCACCAATATTCCATTACATTTTGTTGCCATTCAACAGATGGCAGCAGAGGGGCAGTCTGACAAATTGGCATCTGACATGTAAGTGTGCATGAAGAAAAGGTGTGGAACTGAATTCTTCCATGCAGAAAAAATGGCCCCCGTTGACATCCGTTGATGTTTACTGAATGTTTATGGAGACCAAACAGTGGATGTTAACGCTGTGAGGTGGTGAGTGGTGTTTTTCAGCAATGGTGATAGTGACGTGAAAGACAAACCACATGCTAGATGGCCGTGCACAGCTGTTGTACCAGGAAATAAAGCACATCTCAATTAGCTCATTCACGTGAATCAGCAGGTTATGACCAAGGAACTGTGTATGAAACTGAATATCAGCTTTGTTGTGTCAGAAACCATGGTGGCATCATTGGAATATCGCAAAGTTTGTGCCAGATGGGTCCCACGAATGCTCACACAGCAACAGAAAGAACACTGCATATTTTTCAGGACTTACTGAATCAACACTAGGCTGAAAGTGACAGTTTCCTGGATCATATCATTTCTGATGATGAGACGTGGTGTCACCACTATGAGCCAGAGTCAAAATGGCAGCTCATGGAATGACAACATGTGAATTCCTTATTGAAGAACAAGTTCAAGATGCAGCCTTTGGCGGGTCAAGTGATGTGAACTGTCTTTTGGGATGGGAAAGCGGTGGTCCTTCTGCATTTCCTGGAACCTGGACAAACTTCAGAGAAGACACCCTTTCTTTTGCAGTACCATAATATCAGGCCCCATATCAGTTTGGACACCATGGAGCACATTGCCAATCTTGAGTGCACTGTCCTTCCACACCCATGATACAGTCTGGATTTGTCGCCTTCTGATTTCCATCTGTTCAGGCTGATGAAAGAATGTCTTCATGAGCAACATTTTCCTAGCAACAACACCATCAGAACAGCTGTGAAACAGTGGGTCACCCCTGCTGGTGATTTTTATGAGCACAGCATGCAGGGTATTGTTGTGCTGGCAAAAATGCACAGCTAATGGTGGTGACAATGCTGAGAAATCGTGTTTTGTAGTTGTAGTAGTACAGTTCTTTTTATCTGTTGTAGTTTCCATGGAAATAAATAGGAGGTATTATTTTCAGAGTAACCTATGTTATCTGCAAATTCTTTGACTGCATTACAATTTTTCCATTTGTAGTTAGCCTAAGACAACAAAAGTACTTCAAAATATGTGAGTTATAAGAGTATATCTTACTTACAGATAGTTAAACATATTTAGTAAAAATTAATGCGTCCAATAATCTCAGATTTGTTCAGAAATCACACACAGACTCTTTCTATACAGTTATTAACATGTTGTAAACTTTAGTAGGTAGGACCGAATATTTCGTTTTGTAAGCTCATGCCTATGCTTTCTGCCTCTTTACGGTAATGATACAAATTTTCAATGGGAAAATTCATCTTTCCCAAATGAATTGTTTGAGTTCTTTTTCATCATCTCACTAGCAGAAATAAGTGGTCTACAGACAGATGGGTTGAAATGTGATTCTCCCTTGAGATTGACTGGAGAACGACTTCTCTCTATAAAGCCTACAGGTGTGTATGCATTTCACTTAGGATCTCAGAGGAAATTATACAGTGTTTCTACATTGCTTTTTCTTTCTGAATTTCATAGTCATTTTACTAATTCAAGACAAAACAAAATGATGTTAGATTGGTTTTGGTTTAGGTTTTTCCCAAAAATAATTCATTTTGTACTATTTTCTCTTCCCCAGAGCAACTGTTTAATGCTGTCTAAAATGTCATAAATGCATGTTTAGTATCTTATGTTTAGCCACTCTTGCTGTAAAAGTTAAGGCATGCAAAATCATGCCATCACATGTTGTGGCATCATCTCCCCATTGCAGAAATCTGACAATTCTGTTGATGGTTTTATGGTATGATTGGAGAAATCACAATACTAAAAGATTTATCTATTTATTTAACAAAATAACTAGCTATGAGGAATCATATCTATAATCTGTTTTCTAATATTTTGCCCCCTCTAAGTATTTCACTGCTTTCTTGGAAAGTTATTACAATGAGCTGAAGAAAAGAACTACTTTCACCATTCAGGATGAGTTGGCTTACAGCTTTTCTCCATGCTTGTCATACAGATTTCAGATATTTTTCATTTTCCAACTTCTATTCATTTGTTAATAAATTCATTCATGTTGTTCCCATTGTTCTCATGTTACAATAAGATGTACTTAAAAGGGCTTCAAAAAAAAAGGGTAAGTCAGGAACAGATGAAGAAAAATCCTTAAAACGTTAATTAGAGCTTTTGCATATCTTTAGTAAAAGTAGCATATGTCCTTGAACCATCTGGGAATGAATTTGGGAAAGGAAAATTCAGAAAACACTTAAGGGAGTATGTAACCAATTGTTCATTTTTTTGTTCTAAGTCACTTTTAATTCATCATTTGATGCAGAACTTACAGTGAAATTTGATGTCCTCTGTCACTGACACTTAAACAGCATCTGTACCACATGTAGGTATGTAGTACATAAATCTTACATAAAGATTTTTGTAAGTAAATTTCTCACCTGATCATTAACTTTATTTTAGTCATGAGTGATAATGACAGTCACAACTGCTGGTCAACAGCAAGTAGATGTAGTGGAGAATAAATGTTTCATAAATAAAAATTGAGAACTTTTTCTTGGCTCTGATTAGGGTGAAATTCCGGATGAATTAGAATTGGGGTGTCTTCATTCAGATCAAGCAGCAATAATCTGTTAATTATGAAAGAAGCTAAAACTGTGGCAGTCAGGTTTGGGGTCAACCTCAAGCTCAATTCAACAATAGGATTAAATTTTACCTGAATTTCCATCCAAAGAAAAGACTGTCAATTGTCGAAATATCTTCCAGACATGACTACATGCAGATCCTTCAAGCACTACCATATCTCTGCAGCAGAAGACCAGGCATTTAGGAAAAGCAGTGTTTTGTGTTTGACTGCAGACTGCAATCAATTGCAGAGAGTGAGATCCCCTCCATCCACTGAGCAGACATTTGAAATGAATGTAAAAAGTTGGTATGAATTACTAAATTACTGTCATTAATAATCTCATCATTTCCTTAAAAGAGTCCTCATGATTTCTGGTACAATCTTGCAATGTAGAACATCAAAAGTTTTCTGTTTCTAAAGAACTGGCTCCTCCTATAAGATTTGAACGTTCAGGGTGGAAACAATATAGAATGTATGACCACAGAAGAGGAAGAAAAATTGTCTTTCATTAGAAAATCTGACACAGCTGAGAGAAAAAGCAGACACTGTCTAATATAATGTTTCTGTTGATGCACATGTCCCTACCTATTTGATGAAGGAAGATTGATAGAAGATCATGATAAACATAAAAATATAACATGTAGGGTCTGTGATTTCCAATTCCTTTAGTGCTTGTGAAGCAGAAAAAAGGGGTAAAACATCTTTACTGAATCCACCTTGAAAGCTAATATTTCTCACACCACAGTTAAATGGACTGCAAATATGCACAGGTGTGTAACACATGAATAGGGTTGACTGAAGTAGTGAAGGGTGTGATGGAAGTATTGTATGCATGTTACTATTAGCCCAAGCTCAGGAATGTCAACAATATACAAGATATTGCAGAGGCTGAAAGTTAATTAAGAGCTACAAGGTGGTCTTGTATAAAAGAGTGGCCTTATCTTTTTTTTCTTTGTTAAGTGTTGATGTTCATTTGCATATCATCTGTATCAATTAACTGCTGATTTATCTATACCTATTGATAGTGGAAACAATACCTTTCGCATCAATGAAAGAGTCTACTTCTTGAAGATTCTTTTCTTAAGAAATTTTTTAAAAGAGTTCTTCTGCATTGTAATCAGAAATATGTGCTGAAATGGATAAACAGCCTTTTAAAAAATAACAATGTGACCCAGCCCAAAATAAGGATTAGCAGAATAAAGCTTCAGTGTAATGATACGGAATTATATACATGAATAGTTGCAAATGAAATGGTTCCTGTGTTTAAAGTTACTCATTTGCTGAACAGTTGAAGGTACCTTTCCTTTTTAAACCTGACTTTAACCTTTGTATAGATTTCAACTTCTATTCTGCCTGAAATTGTAAATATAATTAGTGAAATGTATACTTTGATGCATTTAAAATTATCCTAAAACACCATTTCCAAAATATGAATAATAATTATCAAACAAAGTATTGCCAATTTTAACTTTGCAAAGTAACTCATCAAAGTATCTTTCAGTTTTTCACTGTAAAATGAAGGAGGACTTATTTGGATGCAAGGAAGGGGTCCCATGTTCAGTTTCTATCTTATCTAGATAGTTGCTTACTAAACTACTCAATAAGCTACAGATTTTAAAATAATTTATTTTCATCAGGATATTATTTTTGTTAAAATAATTTTATTCACCTCTAGATGAACTATGGTCCAAAGTCCATAGAAATTGACACAGATATTCCATTTATTTAAAGGGAAGTGTAAACACATCCCTTTACAGAAGTTGCACCTCTCCCTCCCTGTGTTGACCTGTTTGACTTTCAAAATATGGGAGCTGATTACATGACTGGGAGGCCTGACTGTAACCTGGAAGAATTGCATTTCTTATCCATGCTTCTCGTGTGACCATGAACACTTATTTTATTCTCTTTGTTCATCAGTTCTCCCCTTGAAAAATCCAAAGAGCAGGTTCTCTCCCACTTTATCTCTGTTTTTATTCACCTGCATGGGTTGTAAGCAACTTTTGGGAGTTTTTCAGTAGAGAAAGAATGATTGATCATATCTTGCGCAATAGAGTAAACAATCCATAGAAAGACAGAAAAAATAAAACCCAATGGGATCATCTACTCTGCATACATCATTGACTTCAGATTGCTGAGCATTTACAAGATACAGTCGTGATTTTGACAGACGAAGCTGAATTCTGAAGGTACTTAAGAAGAAAGACTGTTCTCTTGGACTGGCATACATCTAAACAACAATATTTGCACCAGAAGTTAAGAGAAGAGAAAGCTTTCTCTTTTCCTGTAGACAAATGAAAATACCTTTGACATAATAAAGGAATAACATGTTTTTGTTTCATTTATTTAATGAATAAGGAGAATGTTGAATAAATCAATCAGATCTTTACATCATAAGCACTGAGTAATAGCAGTTTATTAAGCTCCTTTCCAATGCTGAATTCAGCTTGAGGATCTTTTCTTACAAAAAAAAATTTACAAACCTCAAGTTAATAGTAACAATAACAACAATTTGCCTTTCTGCTGTCCTAAGACTGTACTCAGTTATAAACATTATTAATAACCAAAGATTAAATTTTCTTTTAATTTTTCCTCCCCTTTGGGTGCATTAACCAACCAGATACACAACAACTCATATTTCAAGCTTAAATTTTAACTCTGAATAGGGGCCTCAAGATACTTTTAGAAGATAAATAACAAATATATATAGATATAGATTAGATAGATAGATATAGATATAGATATAGATATAGATATAGATATAGATATAGATATAGATATAGATATAGATATAGATATAGATATAGATATAGATAGATATATAAATGCTGCTGGGTCTTCCTCTGTTTAAATTTTTCCTCTCTGCCGTTTTAGTCTTTGGTAAGAACCTGCTTTGTATTCTTCCATTTGTGACAGATTGCTCTATTAGTGCTCTGATCCTTTTAGCTTTGTTTATGTTTAGTCTACCCAAATTTTCCTCTGTTATGAAAAAAGATTTTCTTTTTTCCAAATAGTTGAAAATGCTTTGTCTTTTGCATGGAAATCTGGGATGAGCTGCTTGGATCTTGAAAGAACCTTGCAGAAAGACTAGTTTAAAGTCAGCATAGAAGTAATCCATTCCTTTCTTTGCTTCGCTCTTTCTTCTTTCTCAAAGAGTCTCTGAATTTGTTGACAAGGAATCTAAATGGGTTTTCTTCTTTGATTTATACCCACTACCATTCAACACCTTTTATTTACTATATTCACTATTCATCTCAGTTCACTCCATTTCAAGACTATTCTCACTTGAGTTCTCAGAGTGGCTGCTGATGCAATAGGAGTAGAACTTCTGATGGGATCCTGCCACTCCAGTCTGTGTATTCCTCCTCACCTCTTAATAGAACATTGATGTTACAGCTCAGAGAGCTACACTTTTGCTACTTGCTGTAGTCCACATGGTATCAATAAAACTCAAATATATATATCTGACAAGATCATCAGTGTTTCAGTCTGTGGCCAAAGGGTTGAACTGCTCAGCAAGTGTAATTTGGTGCAGAATGCTGTAAAGATGTGGACTGTGTTGGCTGCATTTGTGCTACTTGCTCCACACTGGATAATCAGAATTTGAGCCATTTCCTTAGAGACTGCAAGGGCAGGTTTAGGGTGACACTAGATAAGCCTACAGAAGAACAGAGGTACTTGACACCCCAAATCGCGCGGAAATAAAAATGAAGAAAGCACTTCAGATCTCCTTGGATCTTGTATATATGACATTTGGAAGGGTGCTATGACTCATCCTTAACACAGAGTAAATATAATCTCAATGTAATCAGACTTCACCAGAAACAACAGATTCAGTCTTAGGTTTATTTTAATGTACTTTGTTCTGAGACTGTATGGTTCTGCAAGAAAGATTTCTCTAATTAAAAGTCTAACAACTGGGTTAAATTGGTTCAGTTATGAGCAAAGTATTTTGTGAATTCCCCTCAGAACAAAGATTTAATGTAAACTGTCTTCTGGGTTGAACATCCTGCTAAAACATGTTCAAAGTAAGCAATAAATAAACAAAATCTTGACTTCAAAAAATTTGAAAGTAAGGGTTAATAAAGAACAGACAAATTATGTCTTTGCAAATATGATAGTTACCCCTAATTGTCCTAATTGACAACTATGTGTAGATTTTTTTTTTTTTTTTAAGAGAAAAGAAAAGATTTGGATTGGCTTTGGTCCCATTGCCATGAGGAGTCTGGAGCCCAGCCATCTGTCACTCGCCATTGCTGCCACTCTAATTAACAATGAACCTGGCACCTTGCAATAATTGGGGCTGCTCCACAGCATGGGCAGGTAGTGACACCCTTGTAGCATCCAGTAGTCCCCATCTGTGCACCAGCCTTGCCTGTCTCCTTGATATGATAAGGCATGGGGTCTATGATGCTGACTTCCCAGGTGGACAGGAAAACATTAGGCAGGCCTCGGGGGAGCCGTGCCCACACTGAAATTGAAAACCTCAAACTCACTGGAAGATCTTAATCCTATTGCCAGGGTGCACATGCAACATCAGCCATTCAGCCATTGTTTTTATGTTGAAGGGAAAAAAAATAGACAAAAAAGAAATTTCCAATTTTGAGCAGTTTGTGGTCTATCCAAGTCAAGATTTATCTGTTAAATGACCTCTCATCAATATTTTATATTGAATGCACTGGATTTTTTTCCCCATCACAAGCACTACATACACCAAAACCTTTGTCAGTAGAAGTCTTTCCAGCAAAATTTCTTCAAGGCTTAGGTACTCTGAGGAGCAAAGCTAGATCTTTACTGTTGTTAGAAAGATCAGCTCTCCCCTTATCCCATATGTATAACTCTTGTCCCCAGATATTTCATTCAGGTATTTCTCTGTCCCCTACAGGCACTAGCTAGCACAGTATGAAAAGCTGGTTTGCAAGTTTCGTGTTATTCGATACTATTCCAAGAGCTGCTGCCTCCTTAAATTGAAGTAACTCAGGTTGCCAAAGTAGGTGCATGCATGCTCTCAAATAAAGGCCTACTCATATTTAAATTTTTACATCCCTTTGGGCCTCATTTAGTGCATAATGAAGTAAATAGAAATACTTCAGTTTAGAGAAATCACTCAATAGTCACAGTGTAGTTTAAGGTTTAAGGCAATTCTTTGGAGCTAAATCTCTTTCTTCAGTGCCTTCAAACTGAATTAATGAATATATGGATGTCAGGGCTTAGCCTAGTGATTCTGACTAAGTCTAGTCAATATTGAGGACATTGTTTATTTCACAGAAAATAACTTATTTTCAAAGTTATGTTTTAAAAAACACTTTTTAAAGTTGGAGTGATTTCTAATCCAGCGAAAGTGATACGAGACCAGGCCAGGCCCACTGGCCAGCTATCTAGGCATCCTGTCTTTGACATGAGCACTGCCAGCATGACTTTGGATTCTGTCATACCTCAGTTAAGCATGATTTGGACCCTAAAAAGTTCTTTTCTTCTTTTTTCTTCATCCTTAGTAATTAAAAAGAAATTTTAAATAAGAAAAAAAAGATAAAAAGAATAAAAAGAACTAAATTTATCTTCTCTCAGAAACTCAAAATGCTTTCATATGAACCTTTACATAGAATTTAAACCATGTAATTCTTAATATTAGTGATAATTTTATTATTGGGAAAATCTGCCTGAGCTAGTGCAAATCTGATTTACCAACACTTGTCTTTAGAAGAGTTTATTTTTTCTTCCGTTTTTTGACTGAGTGGTGTGGAGTGATCTTGTGCTAACAGGAAGAAATTACTCCAAGGACAGCTTGTAGCAGAGAAACAGTTTAATGGATTTCAATGTTTTCAATTCCTTAACCATATATCAGCAAAATTTCACCTGAAAAATTAATGAAACTGTGAGCTGAGTGGTGGGAATTGTTGAAATGAAAAACACATTACACATGAGTTGTTAAGTAGCCAGAGATGCAGTTACTATATGCTTGTCTCTTGAATGCAAGAAGACATTTAAGACTTGGCATACACGTAAAGACAGAAAGCATTTCTAACAAAATACAAAATAAGTCAAAATTCATGCAATCAGAAAATGTTGCTGATATGTGAATTACTCCTACAAAAAAATAAAAGATTATGGAATGAAACTGAGTGTACATATATCCTCCCACATCTGCTCAGGAAAGGCTGAAAGGATGTTTCTGTCTCAACACAATCTACTTCATTCAGTCCCTCTGTAGCCGGTTTTGTAGGACACAATTTTAGACTTGCAGATATCAATGGATTTTTACATCCTAGATGCTTCTCAAAGAATTAGTTGCAGAGCAGATCTTGTAATAATTAAAGTAAATTTGTTGCAGGACATAAAATAATTTGTCAGGAAAACGGCAACTCCGAAACATTTTTTTTTTTTGCTTCAGCTGAATTTTTTTATTAAGCTGGTTTACAACTTAATACAAATTAGAAAAGCACTTAAGTGATTAGTGAAAAACTGCAGCAGTGTCACTTCTCAACAGAATGAATGATGTAAAATGCAACTACTGCAATGGCGTGCAAGGCCTTCTAAAGCTCTAAATGCTTATGAAAATGGGACTGGGATACAATTTTTAATTTTACCTAAGAAAGTATATTATAACCAGATAAACAGACAAGATGTGAAAAGGGAAGAGCAGAAGGATCCTTTCTCTCTTTGTGAACTAGGAGCAGCCTCTCCCTTCAGCCTGTCTGCAAGTTGCAGACCTAATACATGCCTGTGTGGGCATGTCTGCTCTTCAGTAACGTGCATGGGACACACAGTTAGATACATTTCCTGAAATATTTGAGTTAGGCTTTAGATTTATGTGGCATAGACTTTAATTGCCCAGAGTTTCCCTAAGTTTAGAGCTCTGTTTTCTAATGCACCTTCCATGGATTACTTATGAATAGAGTCCCAACATTAGAGGCAGTTATTCAAAGTAAAAAGATTGGCCTCCATTTGGCATCTAAAAAGATAGAGATTGAGGCAGAACTCATCTCAGATTCTAAAGGTGTTACTCCAGACTTATATGAGATTAACTGGAAGCAAAAGGAAATTCATTGTCTATTATGTTAAACACATAAGACCTTTCAGACAATAAGCTATAGATACCAGGCAAAATGTACTTATACGTTTTGCATCCTATTCATTGAATTTCTTTACTTGAAAAGCTTCATAACTTTAAATGTAATGCTCATATACTGTGAGGGGAGTTTGGAATAACGCCAAAAAATATTCAGTGCAAAAATTTTTTGTTATTCTCATACAAAAATCTGTCTAGAGATTCAACTTAGCAATTCATAGATACACAGAGGACTTCATTACTATTTCTAGATCAAATTTATCAAGTAAAACAGCCTCACTGTCCTCTTTATATATATATTCTATATGCAAAATGAAATATAACTATTTCTTCTAGCCAGAGTGATAACTTCATGTACTTCAACAAGTCGTTCCATAACAAAGGATGAACACCTCTGTATTCATGGTAAGATGCTTTATTATTAGGTTTGAAGTACATGACATTTTATTGCTGACACTACACATTCTCTGAAGGTGAAGCACAGCTTCTGCAAAATCTTTCTTCATATGCTATATCTCTTGAATATCAGCTTTGAGGTAGACTGTTGGGGTTTTATACTCAAACTTTCAATTTTCAACTTTCAAACTTTTAACATGTTTTTCATTTTAGGAATTGAAGCTTTGAATTTCAAATATGTAAGAGGGGATGCTCTTAAGGCACTTCTGTTATTGTACCTTTTTTATATATTCCTAAAAATTATGGAGAAACTATTTAGCTTAGCTGATTTGAAGGGAAGCATCTTCACTTGTGGTATCACCTGAAGTTTCATTAGCATATTGTTGCTTCTTCTAGCTCATTATTACAGATAAACTGTATCACTAGACTTAATACGGAGCCTTGCCATACCCTTGTATCAAATCCCTCCTGGTTGATTTCGAAATATAAATACTTTTCTCTTTTCTATCTTCTCAAGTTACCTTGATCTCATCTAAGTTATACTGATTTGTCTGGAACTGTCAGAAAAAAATAAATAAATAAAAAGGAACTAAGAGAAAAAAAATCTCAGATTTTTGCCCTGCACGGGCAATGCACACCTGGACCTCATATAACTCCAAGGCTGTGCAGTGACTGAAGAGAATGGTTAGGAGTAGAAATAGGCAGCTGTGTTGGATTGGGCATGGGCACCAGTCTCTAGAAGCAATTTCCCACAAGAACTACCCTCAAAATTATTATGGTGCAATTTTCAAGAGCTACTCATGATTTAGAAAGAAAGTTGGATTAAAGTCTACAGATACTTTACTCTTGATAACAGGGAACACTCGTAAAATCTTTGTTAATTGAATACCAAGTGGATTAAGTACTCTCATGGTATTTTCCTACCTAAGACACACTTTTTACTACTGATATATGTCAAAATGGCATCTTTTTTCTTTATAAAGCAATTGTAAATTTGTTTGCCTCAGGAAAGCTCCTTCTGCTGTGGTCACAGAGCTTTGAAGAACTGTTTGTAAAGCATTCTTAAGGTACTCAGCCGCTGTAACTTGCAAATAGGTTCTGACTGAAGTAAAAAAAATTGTTCTGGTCTAGAAAACACAGGTGCTAAAACTGTAATGGTTGCCTTCAAAACTAACGAAAAGCTTCTTAAAATTTTTCCACACGGCACTAAAAAGTGCTAAGCTGCTCCTGGTCTGAAAGAGGGGGAAGGATATAAGAAAAGGGCTACCTTACATGAGGCCCTATGTACAGGTAATAAAACTTCTTGACAGATTTTTTGCTCTGGTTTCTTTTGGAGTGGTGATGGTACTGTTGGGTGGGAGAATTTTAACCTGGGTAATCAGAGGTGCTCTGAATAAGCAGCAATGTCTGCCACCTGCTGCACTTGCGTGTTTGGCTCACTGACAGCTCAATCCAGCCAAGAAAATTGAGGGAAAGCACATCTGTATGTATACCACAATATTAAAGAGAAAAATATAAATATAAATGATATAAAATATCACGAGGCCCTTGAGTTCTTAGTGACACAGACTCCTGCTCTGGAGCTCCCACTGCATCATGCAAACATGCTTGAACAGTCAGTTTGACCCCTAACACTTAATACTGCTGTAGATATCCAACTGAACAAGAAACCTGTGTGGGCAATGCTCACTTAGGGATTTTAGAATAAGAGCTAGTTTCTAGATGACAGGCACTAGGACCTAAGCTTGCTGTAAAATTCATGAGAAGTATTAGGTTCCTAAAAGCAGAGAACAGCTAGCTACTCTACTGAAGAAATGTGGAGGAAAAGGTTCATGCTGGAGTCCCACCTTGCTGTAGTATTAGGTGATGGCTAAGTGAAGTTAAGATGGTTAAGTGAGTTTTTGCAGTTCTAAAATTTGAACTTGGGAGGGAAAAGTAATGGTTAGGTAGTTAAATCCCTTTGTTCTCCTAGATCTCTTTTATAGTCTTTAGGCTGACTCCCGGAGTCTGTCTGTGTTTCGTCATGTAAGTATTTGCACTGTAAAATAAATGGGGATTGTTTAACATTCCCTTCTAAAAATGTGTGTGTGCACGTTCAGTTCCATTAACAATAGGGGTTTATGCTGGGCAGGAGAGACCCTGACCCCAGGAAATTATTGCCTAGCTGCTATAATGGCAATTGCTTATCTCTTATTTAAATAATCAAGTTAAACACCAAACAAATCTTCGAAACTCTGTTTTCTGTTAAGCTCAAATAAAACGTGGGGAGAATGAAATACAAATCCTACACAAGAATCCTCCTTCAATATCCTGCTGTTAAGCTGTGTATTCCTTCAAAAAAAAAAAAAAAAAAGATTAATATTTTAAGAAACAGCAAACCAACCAACACGATACGTCCATACCTTCGAAATGCCAACGGAAAGGCTAGATTCTTACTGATGTAAGATTGGCAGGAAATTTAAATTATTATTTGTTGTGGGCTAGAAATTAGGATAGGATAAAAGCACTTCCATTTTGAAACAGCAGAGTGAAGTCAGAATGTGTCTGTTAATTAAGGCACTGGACTTTAATAACAGAGATTTTACTGTCTTCTTGTTTTTTGACCTACTAAGTAAACTGACTTTATCCATATCTGAGTGATTGGTAATACACTACAGCACTACTCTACCATCAGATCTCATTCACTAGGGACTATTGCACATTCTCTATCACAATACCTTAAGAACCTACAAGGGATATAATAAAAATATATAATGTTATTGGGTTTGTAAGACCAATAAAACAGTTAAGCATGACTAACAGTACCAATAAAGTCAGCTGTTAGTGCAAGTTTCCTTTTTATTAAAATAGTCATAAGATAAAAACAGTATGTACAGTAACCACGTGCTACAACTTGTATCTTGACTGTTAAGTTCTTACAGCAGGGTAATTAGGGCTTTGAATGTGATCTAAATAGGGTAAATTGACACTAACTTACATTATGATGGCCAAAGAGATGTGATGGTATCTCCTTTACAAAGAATTAAGTAACACTCCTGTGTTTATGTGCCCATCTGAAAAAAGCCCCATAAAAGGAAATAAATACTGTTAAAATCTTTACACACTTAAGGCTATTTTTCACACTAAATAAAATCTAACTGTCTATATTGGTAATTTATAATGAATACATTGTAATACAAATGTTAATACATTTTGAAAATAGAAAATCAATTTTGCAATCAAAACTGGAGAAACAAGAAAGAAGTAGAGGGCTTTTTAGACGTTATCACATAAGCTTTGATCTTAAAAGATCCTTCTATAGAGATTTCTTCTGGCAAACAAACATAACTAGAAAGTTTTTTAGCTGTCCAATTGCTATTTGGCTACTGCTCGGGAAAATCAGTGGAAAGAAGTTGCAGGATCCTGGCTTTAGTGTGTCTAGGCTACAGACCCCTGCCTGCAAAACAGCAATGCTACTGAATGTGTTTTTAATGGGCAGAATCTAAGGCACAGCTTACTGCAGCAGACAGCTAACATAGAAAAGAAAAACAAATTGAAACTTAAAAGATGAATTTTTAAACATAGCAGTAGAATTTGGGATGAAAGACCCACGTAGATCAATCTGCTGTACCTAACTATCGCTTACAGCGGGTCTGAAACAACCCATCAAAGTCACAGACAGTAGTCTCTGCTGCCTTGTGTCCATGGTTACTTAATATTGTGCAGTCCTAAACATCATGTTCTCTACATTTTCCTAAGTGCCCATTTTTATGCATTCATGCCTGTGTGGCAACCCTGTAAACAAACATCTACCTCTGCCTCAGAGCTCTGTGGTGGTCAAGATTTCACCTTCTGTGTTTGTGACTGTGGCTAACATCACTAACAGCCTGTGGGACCTTTTCCTGCATCATAATCTATATCATCCATACAGATAGCAGACAACCCTCATTTCAGGTTCTTTCCAGTGTAGAGACATTAAAATTTAGGCAAGATTTACGAGAAAACAATAATAACCACTATATAATATTTCAAATAATAATGTTCTCTGCCTGTCCATGACTGCAGGAATAAAAGAGTCAAAATCAGAACAGACAGAGAATAGAAGACAGAAGCTGAAATTATGACCTGATGAAAGGAGACGAGAGTTGTAGAACTCTTGATTTGAACTACGCATAAATTCCAATATCTAAAAGACCTTCTGTACAAACTAATCTCCTTCTCATCTAATCTTCCTTTATTTCATTGACTCATATTCCTAGTTGCATAGGGCATCAGTTTCCAGAGAAAGGGATGGGCTATTGTGACATGCCCTAGGGCAGGCATTAACTAACTTTTCTCTAAAGTGAGTTTAGGGATAAGGGAAGGTAAGTGTTCTAACTATGGTTCATATACAAGAGGGCAATACTTCTAATTATGGTTTTCTTTCCTCTAGGCTGCTATGAGAACATTGTCAGGAGAAAAGGATATAGTACCAAATATCTTCCTTTTGCTGCAGACAAACACAGAGAGATATCTAGACTCAGATCACTTCTGTGATCTAATGGGGCATCACTATGTCTAAACTATTAAAGAATTATGGAATGGAAGAATTGAGGAGAAGGGAAGAAGCAATAAATTTTGCTGGAACAGGAGAAATATAAAGAAATCAAAAGTGTTAAAAGAGGAAGGAAGATCATTTTAATACACAGTTTTAATAGCAAGTGCATGAATTTTGATGTAGTCTCTGTGAGTGGGACAGGAGGAATGAGAGAAATGAGTGGTACCCAAACTACTAATTTTATAACAGAAGTTGTCAGTAAAGCAGGAAAAGGGGTGCAGGAAGACAAAAATAAGTTGCTGAGGTAGTTGCAAGAAAATACTGTGGAGCTGGATGCCAAGGAAGATATAAAAACGGATAGCATAGATGTGAACAGCAAGACCATACTGTCTGACAGGAAGCAGTATAAACAAAATGATAAGCCAGTAACACCTGAGGGGAAGAAAATAAGAGGGGAAAGAAGATTCAGTAAGTATAATGTATGAAAGGGTAGTTACTCCCCAAATATCTAGCTAAGAGGAGCCAGGAAGTGAACTCAGAAGAAAGACTGAAGATAAACATAATGGAAAAGACTGTTCTACAGGCAGATAATAAGAAATTTTTTACTATTATAAAGGTAAATTCAATATAGTGCATAGATTAGAATCAAGAATGGAGGGGAATGAGAAAGGAGTCAGAGGATAGTGTTTTGTCCTCAGGCAGAGTGAACCCATTCACCGCACTGACAAAGAAAGAGGGTTGAGTGACACAAGGAGAGGTTGGAGAGGTGAAGCAATGACAAAAAGGCCGAGAAGGTATAGATAGGCAAGGAAGAATGAATAGATAAAGGAAGTGGTGGATAATGATTCAAGATCAAGGAAAAAAGATGGAAATTTGAACTGAGAAATAAAGAGATGGGCTTGAGCTGAGCCATTTGGGAATGGCATTGGAAACTGAATAGGACATTCAGTAAACAGAAGCAAAAGTTGTAGAGCTAAACAACAAAGGCACAAATAGGCTGTGCATGAGCCTGACAATTTTACTTTTTGAGATTTCATCAAGATCTTAGGCTAAGCAAAGGAAAACTGAAACTGGTAAAGAATTTTTGAAAACATCATTAGTTGGAAGAGAAAATAAATGTAGCCTGAAAACTTACTCTGGAAGACAGAAGAGATGAAATGATACAAGTTGTATTCCTAAAGAGTATTGGACTTAGGGAATTTTCTCCAGAGTATTCAGGCAATCAAGAGTAGGAGCTGGCTATGCCTGCTGGGCAAGATCTAAGAAAAAAAGTAGCAAAATAAACAGCAAGGTGGACCCATCTGTTCAGATGAAAATTGAAGAAGAGCTCTGGTCAGAAGCAGTTTAGGGGCTCTAACATTGAGTGGACAGGAGTTATATCTAGAATATGTTGAAGTCAGAATGACTGACGGACTGAAAAATATGTTTGGCAGAGGAACAGTGAGGCAGAGGATGACAGCAGCAGGATTAAGACTGAACAGGAGAAGTGACAATGGAAAACAGCAAGAGTGTATCAGAGACAAGGTCCTATTATGGAGCATGATGTGGAGTGGGAGGGTTAAAACAGAAAGCATGTACACTTGCAAAAAGACAAATTTTGTTGAATTTTGAGAATTCCCTTTCAACTGAGCAATTCTGCAGCTAACAGATTTCTTTGCCTGCCTTCATGTTTCTTCAATTTCCCAGAAATCTTTTTTCCTTTTTGGACATTTATGATGACTACTTCCACAGATACCATTAATGTGTATAATCACCCTCTAATGCCTTTCATCTAACTTGGCACAAGGTGTTTTTGAAAACCTGTCATCAATAGGACAGTTTGAAATGATGCTGTAGTGCACAGAAATTAGTTCTCCTGCCCTTTGGCTGCTGAACAAGAAAATTGATTTTTGTGCATTATGCGATGAATTTAAATTACACATTTGAGACAGCTTTGTAAACATAGGACTTAGTAAACAGAAAGACTGAAAGGAATCAAATATAACTAAAGGCAATATAAACTATTCTGCCAACCCATTAAATCATTTTTTACTGTCTGTTGCCCATCATGTCGTTAGGCTAGTGTGCATGTTTGTCTATGTGTTTCATGACTTCATTGTAAACTCTGCTTCAGAATGCAACTGGTCACTGGTACAGTGTCCATTACTCATGATGGCTTTGAAAGGTGCTTCCGGCTACTGTACTCATGCAGTATATGTACATAGGTCGCTCTGAAAGTATTTATTTCCATGGAAACTACAACAGATACAAAGAGCACGATGACGCTATTTGATAGAGCAAATTCTCAGCTACAAAATACTATTTTTCAACATAGTCACCACCGCTATTTATGCATTTTCACCAGCAATGAACAAGAGTCTGCATGCCGTACTTGCAAAAACCTACACCAGTGGAGGTGACCTGCTGTCGCCACTAATGAAACACACCACCCACCACTTCACTGTGCTCACATCCACTATTTGGTCTTCATAAACACTCATCAAACATCAATGAATGTCAGTGGGTGCCATATTTTCCACATGGAGGAATTCAGTTCCACACCTTTGCTTCATACACACTTTATGTCAGATGCTATTTTGTCAGACTGTTCCTCCACTACCAACTGTCACACAGCAACAAAACGTAATAGAACATTGGTGGGAAGGTTCAACCTCTACTGCCATACCACCAACATCTGCCTCTGACGTTGTGGGCCAATGTAATAAAATGGGAGGCACTACTTTCGGATCAACCATCTTAGGGCATGCTTTTGAGGAAGTAAATTTTTGTGCTGTCATCCAAGCAATCAAAACGTTTTGTCTTTGCAGAATGGTGCAGGAGAATGAAGGCAACGGGTGAGGATATGGTGAGATATTTGAAGAATCAGCAGTAGTTGCCACTAATTAGCACAGCCACTGCCTTCCCATCCCTTACACTCTCAAGCTGTGTGTAAAAATCCAGCATTCAAGGTAAGGTTACAGACTCAAAGAATGTGGACCCAGTCCTGCCATTAATGCATTTCCTGACAGCACATCTCCTCCTCGCTCCATTGCCTGCATGAAGTCCCTGCAGAGCACTCACTGGGAGTGGTGGGAGTGCAAGTACTGGTGCCACGCTACAGGGGATGACAAATTAAACACTAATGTGTTTGCTAGAGGCTTAGTTGCTGGGCTGGGGTAGCAGATAGGATAACCCCTCTGCTCTGACCTTTGCTTCTTTTACTGGGAATGGGTGCAGAGAGGTTAAAAAACAAATATTCTTCTTTCGATCATCAGTGCGACACTGTGCTCCAGCCCAGTCACCTGAGGGGGGAAGAAAACTGTTTGAGCTTTCTACCTTCTCCATGGCAATACACTGAATAGTTTCTGAAGCACAGGCACTATTTTTGAAAGGGATTAAGATCCCCTGCCACGAGGATCAGCCTTTTTACATTGAATGGTTTTATGTTGTGTGAAGATTAGTTGATATGAAGTGATATTTTTTTTCTCAGAAAATTAGCAAGAAATTATGTATTTAGTAGCAGTTTATCTGACTGAAATACTCTTCTACAGCCACTGGTTTGTCTCTAAAGCAAATAAACTATTAATTTTCTTTTGTTTCCTCAGGGGATGTGCCTGAAAAGCAGTTGTAGAAGCTCATCAAACTTGTTTGTTCCTGAAGGAACCAGAATCTCTGATGAATTAAATCATTATTTTCATCAAAAAGGAAAAAAAATGTCATTTCCAGCAGAATTTGCACTCCTTTATCTGGCACGGTTTAGAATTCCTGTTGCACATTTGTTTAGGTCACAGGTTTTCTCCATCATAACCTTTCTGAAGTCTTGTACCAAGTGTTGTAGAGAAGACTGAGTGACTGGCTCAGAGCCTAATGTCCCCAGTGCAGGGGCTGTTTTAGAACACTGCTGTAAGGTGTGCCAAAGGCCTCAGCTAGAACAACAAGTATCTACTCACATGAAGACAGGTCTCCATTACCCAGAACAGATCAATTGCTCTTGGTGTGACTGATGAAGCTGAGGTGAAAGTACGAAAAACAGAATGATGCTAGTTCAATATTTTATTTTTGGTAATGAAAGTGATCTATTGCTGTTTAACTAGTAATTTCAAGAAAATCAACACAGAAGACAGGATAAAAAATGTTGGTTACAGCATTGTTTATGTAGCGAGATTTCAAGATGAAACTAACTGCATGTAGTTCACAAAACATTGGCATTTCATCATCTTTTATTTATGGAATTCATTAAAATGTGAGACACAAATATACCATGCACTAAAAAGAAGTCCTATAAACTATTCTCCTTTGTATCATCAAACCCATCAACCATACGGTAATAGGTGGCTTGGAGGAATGCCTCATATTCCAGAGATGAGCCCCTTCATCCCTTATGGACAGGACTGTGCATGTGCTTCAGCAATTGCTTTTCAAAGAATGCTCATTCGTTTCAGTGGCACATCAGGACAAGATGAGTAGAGCTGCAAATAAATGTTGGAGAGAGAATTCACCACCTGCATTTTGGCTGTTACATTTTAGATGGAGTATTTATTTTTATAAGCCCCTAGGGGAACAACTCTCCCAAATGCACAGTATCTGCATAATCACCCAATTTTAGAGAGATTAAATATTCATATCAGGCTTCTTGACTTGTGGTAATGTCCCTCTGGGGTTCTGAGGATCCAGAAAAAGTTTTGCCACAGCATAATGGTTGATATCTGTTGTTCAGACTGTCAGGGTTAGTCTCTCCTCATCACAGCCTGTTTAAAGACAAGATCTTGTAAATGCTTGAGAATGGTGTGTTTCAATCCCATATAAAGAGGCCAGATACTATAAATACAACAACACAAGATAGTCTGAAGATGACCAGACCCGCACAAAGGCGAGTACACCTATACACCTGTACACTGAGATTTGTTATCTGCCAGTTTAGTTTCGCAATATAACTCGCTCAGATGAGGTTGAGGTAAATAACGAGTCAAGAATATAGATATAATTAAATTAAATAGAAACATTTATTGAAGAAGTGAGAAGGATTTGCTAAGAGATATGGATATGCTTTGTAACATCTTTCCAACATCTTTATTTTTTGTTATAGGATTAGAATCCTGAATATAATTTCATTTTTAGCAGCTAAATTGAGGATGAATATCTTTAGTGACAGGAAGGAAAAAATGACAATATATCCCAAATTTAAGTCCAGAAAGTTCATTGGGTCAGTTAATTGATTACATTATGTAATATAGAGATATTACGCATTTGCATGTATTTTAACTAGTCAAAATGTGTGGGACTGCATAGAATACAGTGGACTTATTAATGTTTGATTTTCTTCTTATGCAGTTTTCTCCTTACGCAGTTTTCTTCTTATGCAGATTTTCTCCTTATACAGTTTTAAGTCGATGTCACAAATTGTGTTTTATGGTATTGTAACAAAGGTGCTACATAGTGTGATATATATATAGTTAGGCATTCAGGAGAAGGAGATAAATGGCTAAATGACCATTTTTACACCTTACTGACTTTGATTTGCTCTTCTGCATACATTCACCACCTGTAAAGCCCTGTAAAGCAGAAAACTTACAGAATTTTCTCACCCAAGATCTTTAGGTCAATGATTTGACATCGTGTTTTTATTAGGAATAACATTGCCCTAAATTTCCTTAATTATGCTATCTTCTTCATTGGAAAAGAATCAGGAGTCCATCTATTGTCAAGTATCCTGTGAAATGAGTCACTGCAGAGCTGTAATGTTACTAGTGGTGCCTTAATGCTGTAATATTGTGTCATGGAACTGTAGGAAATAATCCCGAAAGGAGCATCTGGCATTCTGCAGATGCTATCCAAAAAGTTTTTAAACCTTCAAGGACAGAAAGTTTATAACCTCTCCCGACAATATACTCCAATGATTGACTCCATAGTGATAGAAAGTTTAGATTTTTTTTATTTTTCTCAAAATCCACTTTTTTTTTTTTGTTTCATTCATGTTTTTCCTGTTCACAGTGGATCTAATAAATATACATGAGTACTTGAAAGGAGGGTGTAAGGAGGATGAAGCTAGGCTCTTTTCAGTGGTGTCCAGTGACAGGAAATTAGAATATCCCAAGATGGAAGGATCCAAGGATCATCAAGTCCAACTACTGGCTCCATGTTAGGACTACCCAAAATTAAAATCCCATGTCTGAGACCATTGTTCAAGTGCTTGTTGAACTCCAGCAGGTTTGGTGCCATGATCACTGCCATGGGGAATCTGTTCCAGTGTCCAACCACCCTCTCAGTGAAGAACCTCTTCCTAATCCCCAACCTGACCCTCCTCTGATGCAGCTCCATGCTGTTCCCTTTGGCCCTGTCGCTGTCACCAGAGAGAAGACATCAGCGCCTGCGCCTCTGCTCCACTTGTGAGGCCACAATGGGCTCTCCCCTCAGTCTCCTCTTCTCTAGGCTGAACAAATCAAGTGACCTCAGCCACTTCTCATACTTCTTACCCTTTAGAACCTTCAACGTTCTTGTAGCCCTCCTCTGAATGCTATTAATTTTATGTCCTTCATATATTGTGTCACCCAAAACTGCATACAGTGCTCAAGGTGAGGCCGCACCAGCACAGAGTAGAGTGGAAGAACATTTTCCCTCAAAAAAAGGTAATGGACATAAACTGGAACACCAGAGTTTCTGCCTGAACACAAGGAAACATTCAGGTGACTGAGCATTGACACAGGTTGCCCAGAGAGTTGGTGGAGTCTGCATCTCTGAGGAGATGCTGTGTCTTCTCACAGACAGTGGCAGACAGTAGCATCAACTGCCCAACACCTGACAAATTCACATAGCTAACATGGGAATATTTTGCTTCTGTAACTGTAAATTTTCCTAAACAAATGCAAGTAAACATGACATTTGTCCTAATGAAAGTTCTTCATAAACATAATTTGTTTTTACATTTTATATTCAGAATGGTTTGCTAATGTGTAGATACAACATTAGTATATTTCCCAACTTTCATGTACCTCTTGATTCTTTTTTTTAACAGATTGAAAAAGAAAAAAGCTTTTGTTTTCCCTCAGTTCATCTTATTTGGTGTAAGAGAACAGCTCTGCAAACAAAGGCAAACCGGAAGCTTAAGGTAACAGCAAAGCTGGGAAGACAGTGCCATTGACAACAAGAGTGCAGTTAGTCCTCCAGTAACTGAACAGGGAGAGCATGTCTGTTGTCAGAACCATGCAAGACACAATACAGGGATGGCCAAGTAGGACCATGGTGATGAGACAAGTCCAAATCCAAAAAAGTCAAGGAAGCCAAGACAGGTGGACAGGGGCAGGGTGCAGATCTGCAGGGTACTTGTCCATACATAAGTACCGCTACAGTACAGCTCATGCAAAGGCCAAAGATGAGAGCCATAGCTTAAATGAATCCTTCTAGTTCCCATGAAGGCTTCTCAGAAAGCTTCAAGGCTGGATGACTGCTTTGTCAACGTTGGCCTTGAACTGGCCCAGATAGACCTGAGATATGTGGTGCGTGGAAGAAGAAAGTATGATCTTCAGGCCCAGACAGCAGCATGCTTTTATGAAATTATGAAAGCATTACAGTTGTCACTATGACCCACTTACTGTGCTGGTTTCTCAAAACCCAAACATTTTAAAGGATGCGTGGTTGTTTTTTTCACTTGCTCTCACTATTGGCAACCACAGAAGTTTTAACAGGCATCACTTTACTTGTGTTCAAAGGATGGAACGTGCCTCTCTAAATTCAGATACTTAAAAGATAGGTGTCTACATCAGATCTACTGGTCTTGAACATCTCTACAGATAACAAAGAGGCATTATTACCTAAAACAGGTACAATGAATTCTTCTCCAAAAGAGTTTTTCTCGCATTACATACGAAGAAATGTAAAATGGCTATCTCATATGCAGGCATCAGCATTATAGAAATTTACAGTTAGGTCAATTGAATTGCATCTTATACATTACAGGCTATTTTTCAAAGAAGTGTCATGATTTGGAATCTGTTTTTGTTCTTCATGAATTAATACTGAAAGTGAAGGAGAGACAGGCTTCCCAGAGTGGACAAATTATAGGGTAACTAATCTTGTTTGTATATGGATAGGTACAACACCCAAATTATATTCAAACATTCAAGTTTTATAGGGCACATCTGAAGAATACCTCCATCCCTCAAACTTCTGCATATTGAGAATAATAAGAATATAGCCACAGCAGAGAGAATTTTTTACCACTGAAGAATGAGTTTACAAACTTCAAAAAAAAAAAAAAAAGTTGAAAGCAAAATAAAAAGATAAACATGGAATTAGTTTTGGATAGTTTACAAATTAAATGAAGAGTGGAATTTTTTTAAAATATTGACATATTTCTACATTTGGTAAAATACTTTTTGTAACTGTTAGGAAATCCTGCAGCATCTCAGAGTTAAACGCCTAAAGTTAATTAACTCATTCATACCTTACATAAAAATAGATCAAAAACAAAATGAACAAATAACAACAAAAAAAATTAGAAAGGAATTTCAACCAAAACTAACTACACTAACTATAGTGTAACTATACTCAAATACTATAAAAACTTCTAAGCACACTTTTGAAAAGCAAACCAATTCCTGAAGTGCCTGGGTGAGAGATTAACTAACAATTTTGTGGAAATTGTAAAAAAAATGACAGATTAGCTTTTGTGTAAACATATTCTAGACATGGGGTAGCAGTTTATGATGTAGTTTGTCTTTTCATTTTGCTGGATATTAACTTCACATAGTAATAAAATACAGAGTGTTATGATGCGAAAGAGGAAACTTCTGTTTTCTAGTTCCACTCTCATCAATTCCACATCATTAAATCCTGCTTGTCTTGAGAGTTCAACACAAAAGAAAGCCAGCAGATGGAAGCAATGAAAAGCAGAATCCTTTCTGCACTCATTGGCAGCTAGTGCATTTTACTGACTTTCTAAATTTGTAATATACATTACCTCAGCTTCTACTTCTGTGTCAATGGATGTTGGATGAAGTGTCCATTTCAATGCAAGCGGGAAGAAAGTAAAAAACATAAATGTTCAACTGAAAATAGGACATACTGATTCTTTTTCCACAAGTCAAAATCAGATTTTTCAGCTCCCGTAATTTATATGTAATTAAGTCTAGTATAATTACAAAATACTAAGATAGCTACCTTTCTCTGATGACACCGAGGCAAAATCATTGGAAGAAACTAGTTTAATTTCACTGAAGTGAAAAGAGTTGAGTTCCTGTCTGATTCTAGACAGCTGAGCTGGTGTGGTAGACTCTTTTCTGCTAAACAGCTCTTTTTGTTTTCCTTCATGTTTATTTACAATATTTGTTAATATAAAACAGTAAGACAGTCAGATGTAATATATAAATTATGAAAACTAGGATTTTTGGTGAAATATTTTTTTCAAAGAAATCTATTTAGAGATTTCTAAAGTAGAAACAAAGAAGATATTATAAAATTGGAGTCAAATCTTTAAGATCTAAGAAAGATCAGTTGATATAACTCATCCTCCTTTTAATGACCCGTGATAAACTGTATATTTTAATAGTTAGTAAATTAAGTGACAAATAGTGAAAGAGAAACAGGAAGTTTACAATGAAATTTTTATGGCCAGCAGGCTAGTGGAACAGAAGAGAGATTATTTAAATATGACACTCTATTTCTAGTCTAAGTGAAATTAAAATCTTCAATGTGAGTATTCAGTTATGGCATCTATATTTTTCTGTTAACAAGTAAAACTATTCAGAAGTGGTTTAACAAATGTTTGAAATTTATTTGAAATTCATTACCACACTTCCGCCAGCTGGGATGTAGCCATGTCTGTTTTCAGTCTCACACCAAAAACTCTGACTTTTAATATGGGATACTGAATTTGTAATGATTTGGAACATAGATTAGAAAGTATTCAAGCTACAGTGGCAATGAGATGAGACTTGATTCATTGGTTGTGTTCACAAGGGAATGGAAAAAACTGAGCAAAGGTCTTGTTATGCTCTGGATCTCTTCTTTCTAACTTACTCTGTTGTACCTCATTTCCACAAAAGTATTCTGATCACTCTCCTTAACCACAATCCTGTCTTCCTTCACTCCAAGCTAAAACAAGCTGTATATTCAATTCTGTTCATTTTTAGAAAGACTCTGAGTCCTGTCTATTCTGGTTTTGTTTTCTTATTACTTTCACACTCCGATAAACTTAATCCACTTTCAATGCACCACACAAGGACTTAATGTGTTTTAGTATAACGTCTTCCATTTGCACTAATTGAGCCATAAGTAGTCAAATCTTGACAGCAGTAAACCAACTCTTTCTTACCAGTCCAAACCAAATTGGACAAACACAACAAAACACAGAACAGCCAAAACCTAAAAAAAGTGTTATTTCTGAAAATGTATATTTATGTCCAATATCCTTTTTTAATTTACAGAATATGGGGACGTTTTTTTCAATAGCATTCTCAATAGTAACACATTTCAAAATTATTTTGAAGAAGTTTATATCTGACAATTCCCTAGAAAGAAGTTTGGTTTTAGGTCTTGAGGGCTTTTGGTTGTAGTTCTTGCTACTGTTCTTTTTGTTATTATTTTTGTTGTTATTATTGTTTCTGACAAGGTAGACATACTTTTAAGGGAAAAAATGGAGGGAACTGTCAATATGAAAAACACTACGCACTTTAAAGACGAAAAAAGTTCATGGTAATTCAAAGACTTGTTTTTACCCAGTCTCTCTCTTTCAGTACCTATGTCTTCCTGCCACCTCTGTGTTTATGTTCTTTCTAGACAAGTCTCACTGAGGTCATTCAAATCCCCTGTATTCCTTCTCTGTCTATTTTCATCTCACTGTCCTTGTCCTGTCAGTCCATGACTGCCATCCTGATAAGACACTCACAGCTGCTTCTTCATCACAACTCAGTTATGGGAATAAGAAAACAAACTATATAAATTAACTTTCTCTGTTTCTGTCTCCTCCTTCAACAGTTCTCAAGGGAATGTTTGTAATGCCAAGTAGCTTACAAAAAAACTATTTCTAAACAAGTTTAAGGAATCATTAACCCTTCAGAGTTGCAAAGAGTTAAAAAAAAATTCCCCAGAGTTTAATGACAAAGAATTTATGAAAACTTTAAAAAAATATTTTCTAATTTGGAACAAAATTCTCACAGAAAAATGCATTGCAGTTATTAGTAGGGAGGCAGCATACAGAATTTATGGGGAAATAGTTTAATTCTGGGGCAGCTGATATGACCTACTGAAAATTTTGTAACAGTTACCCAGATATTCTCTACCACCTTTCTCTAACATCTTGGAAGGATGTATTGATACTTAATCGAACATTACTGGGGTACCTGAGAAGGAAAGTAGAAGAAAATAAGCATATAATAAAGCATCTCAAGCACCAACAAGAACAAATTGATATGGTCACATAGTATCTCCCAGAGCTTGTTTTCAGGAGAATCATGACCAAATTTTCAAGCCCTGGGTCTATAACAAACCAACTCTAGTGTTTTATTTTAATTCTGGATATGAACGTGTATTATTTATTCTTTCAGTGTCTTCAGGCTCATATTAGTCACTGGGGCCATAAGATATGTACTGTGGCTTCTACTGCATCCTGTTCTTTGCTGCTTTTGGAGTAATCTGAAGGTTGCTTGTACAGTGTATTAAGCAAATAGGGATGGTGCTCCTGATACATTACCAAAATCTGTGGTGAGTGTTGTTTAGAACACCTTGTGTTTTGTACTACTGCGTTACTGTCACTCCTTAAGGAGACAAGATTAAAACACAAAACAACTGCTTCAACTGTAGCAGTATGCAGTGTGTCTTCTCCATTGTCTCAGTTGATACGCTGCTTTACGTCATGGCACCAAGAGAGTACCATGCAACTTGCAATTTTCAACATGCAGAAAAAGATCCAGACTATTTGTTTTAGAAACTTAAGATGCAGCAACATGTGAAACACAGTTTCTTTACCTCAGCAGGGCTGTTGAAATTGTCTAAGTTTTATGACAAGTTTCCATAACCCCAAAAATCTTTATAGTTGTAAAGGCAATTTGGTCTGTCTCTGAAGTGGTTATTAAAACTTAGCTCCAGAAAACTGTATTGTTTCTCTTCTCTGGGGACCACACAATTCTCCATTGATAAGACTTTTCTCTAGAACTGCTTGTTACTGGTTTTACAGTGTGTACCTAACACGATACAGTACTCTGGGATCTGTTTCTGGTCTTTGGAGTATTTATTTTCCTTGAAGAGAAAACAGAAGTACTTAAGTGAAACCAAGGCCTGCCTTTTTTTGGCTGAGCCCTAACCACTGGGCTCCAGTCATATATTCCTTTTCTTTCACAGGCTCCAGTGTATTCCTTCTCTTTCACAGGGTTTCTGCCTCATTTTCTAGGGTATGTTGTAGTGAGATGATAGTGAGGCAGTGCACAGGGGACTGAGCAATACTAAAGAGCAACATGTAGTGTCAACTTTGTCCAAGCTGAGAAAGTGTGAGCAAGCTAGAGTTACTGGCTAAAAATGTTCATGCCAGCTGCTGTAAATTCAACTGCTTATTCTAGTCACTAGCTATCCACAGCAAGGGTACATTTCATCTATAACAAATAACTATGTCTCATCCATAATTATGATTGGTTTTATACACATTTAATTAATTGAACTTAAAGGATAACATAGATGTCTAAGGGCAGTTTACCTTCTCAAAAAGTTTCAGAGACATGCGATTGGACCATCACACAAAAGGGGAACTATTGTTCCTGTTGATCTTCTAAAACGATGAGGGGATGGTAGTAGTCAATATGCAAACTGAAGAAAAAAATACTGTTGGATACATTGAGAAAGGTTTGGGTTTTGTTTTTGCTGTTTAGTTGAAGGGCACTGTCTAAAGTCAAAAAGGTCAAGAAAGTCTTGCATCAGAGTGACAGATCTGTGAAAAGTTAATAAATCTTGGTAGTCTTCTCACTACTCTTATGATTCCATTTCTGTGTCTGCTCATGTATATCGTCTTAATTGTACACGAGGCTATATAATATATTCAGTAAGGCATGATGCAAGATAATGAAACTAAGTGTAGTAAACCCTTTCATTACAGAGGCATAAGCCTTTTCATTATATTGTCATAGGAATAGATTTGTTCTTTTATAATTGGTTTTGTATTTACAAAAAAATACACTAAGCTTTAGTACACTCATTAGATTGTATTTTACAGTACCTGTATGTGTGACTTTATTTCTGTTCACAGCTGGCAGATGGTGTGCACCATATCGTTCTGCTATTAAGAGCTGAGGAATTTTAAAGAGGTAAGTACAACTGTGTGGTTTTCTCTTTGTTGCCTTTCTATTACATTTGCAACATTGGCCTGTCCTGTTTCTTTCTTAACTTTGCTTGACTTTACCCTTTTTTCCTATTTAGCTTTTTATATTATTTTTTTTTTCTTAAGCTTCTTTAGCATTTTAGGTCAACTGTAATACTTCCATAAGTAGTACTGTACTACTTCCAGTGAGTTAGTGTCTTAGTTAACCTCCCTAACTATTGCATTAAGTTGTGTGTGCTTGAACACTCTGAACTTCCATCTGTGTTTGACTTAGAAAAACAGAACTTCATTAACTTTACTGTATTGCAAGTACATATAGAATTTAATCATGCTCTTAAATGATCATTTAGCGTACTTGTGGACACAAAACCATGTCACAACAGGGTAGACAAGATTATGAATTTGTAGGTTGCTAGCTGATTACTCACTAGTGACTGACCATAAGCACACTGTCATTATACATAGTCTCTTGTTCTATATTCTCATTATATAAAATATTTTTCTTCAAATAAATACATAAAATTTTCTATTTCTATATTTCTAAAATATTTCTAAAATAAAAGTAATGTATATTGCAATATATGGTCTTCTGTATGAAATAGGTAATTGGCAGAAAATTAGAATGTTGCTGTTTATTTGGTTTCTAAAAATATTTTCTCAATAATTAGCTAGTGGATAAAACATTCCCAGTGCTGTCTGTTCTCCAGTTCTGTGCTTCCCTTGGTTGCAAATTCCTAAGACCTTGAAAAATTTAGTACATTCCCAGGGGATTTTTTTTCCCCCAAAATCCTATCTAAAAACATACAGCATTTCCAAATAGCAAAAAAGTATAACAAAAAGAGAAAACAGAACAAGGCATAGAACAATTTTCATATAACATCAAAATCTCTTACTCTAACAAACTACAAAGTCAATCTCCAAACAAAAATATCTCAGATAATGTCATCAACAGCAACCATATTCTATGAACAACTCTGATTAGGGTACAAATTATTCCTTCTAATGATAAATTGAACTGGCTTTTTGATTACATTTAATTGTACACGTTAAATAAGTTAATGCTATGCAATGATAACACCAATGCATACAGAGGGCTTTTTAAGTTAAACAGCTATAACCTAAATCATATAAAGCATTGAAGCACTCAACTTTTTTTTTTTAGCTTATTAATTCAGTAAATATTATTTCCCCTCATATATTTTGAGAATCCTGGTTCAGACTGAGTTTATAGAAGCACTCCTGCAAAATTACTTTCAAGAATTTTGATTGAATTGCAGGAAAGACATCTCAGAGCTCAAATTCTCAAATTGTAGACTGTGACTTCCACATAGAGCAACCTTGTTCCTCAAAGAGATGATTAATCCTATTGCCAACATTTATTTACTACAAGAAGTTTTTGGTAGGGGAATGAGGAGAGGAGGAGCTTGCAATAATGAAAAAATCATACCGAACAGTATCTGTCAGGTTTATTTTGAAACTGTCAGTGTTATGCCAGTTTGAGATCAGATCAGTCATTTACTTAGGAAAGTGGGAAAGAGCTTAAATGTGAAGGATATTTTGCAACAAATAATGACTTTTTGAAAACTATCGGCTATTTTTATTATTACTTAGATTTGATGAACCAATATATACTCACAAAACCAACTTGCAAATATATATTTATCTCAGTGAAATGAAAACTTAAATGTTGGGAAAGAGAGATTATGCACAAATATAATCACAACACAAGAAAGATATAGAAGCTTGATGCCTCAGGTAAACTAGAATGTGTCTTTTAAAGTCTGGAAGTGAATTAATATCTGTAATAATGTAAAATTGTCTCCAGTATACATGTAAACAAAACCAATTCTACAGTACATTTAAAACTCAAGGAAAGAAAACCTCTTAAATACTATGAATGTGTCTTAGAAACAAAGTGTTAATTTGTAATGAATAAATAAATAGATGAAATTTTAAAGTATTTTATTAAATATCTCAGACTATTTAATAATGTGAAAGAAATGGATAAAGGAATACAGAACTGCCGTCACAGCAGATACATAATCACAACTGCAAGAATGAATACATCATGATTGGAGAATATCATAATAAATAAAATATTATTATGGCCAATTTTTTTTCTAACCCGGTAAAAAAGTCACTAATAAGGTAAATGACTATTAAAATTAAATAAATAAATAAAGAAACATAAATACTTTTGTTCAATTCCTTTTTATGGTGTCATATGGTAATTTTTAAAAGACTCTAATGAGAAAACCTAGCACATTGTTAAAACTAACTTTGTCAGACTAGGCTGATGTCCCTTCGTAGAGATGTTAGAAAAAGGTTTTGTTGTTAGATTTAGGTGTACCTGTATCTATATATCTGCAGCGAGCTACCATGGAAAATTGCAGGAGGTAGAGGGAAGGACACGCTACATAGAATCACAGAATCACAGAATTGCAGGGGTTGGAAGGGACCTCGAGAGATCATCGAGTCCAACCCCCCTGCCAGAGCAGGTTCCCTACAGCAGGTTGCACAGGTAGGCGTCCAGGTGGG